>PVIA01003490.1:0-166624 GCA_004024845.1 Tonatia bakeri | reverse complement strand
ATGATATGAGGTAGAAATGACAGTGCCAGGTCTGACCGTAGACATCAAAAGAACTTGGTGAACTATGAAGAGCAAGAGTGCAATACGTGAAGCTGGCAGGGAGGAGCAGAAGTCAGAGCACTCAGAGTCCTATAGATAATAGTAATCAAATTCAATTTTATTTTTAGTGATGGTGAGTTTTTAAGAAATCCCATTCTGCTCTGTAGCATAGTTATCTGCATACCTTTACTAGATTTTTAGCTCCTTGGTGATGGACATCTATATTATCTATCCTTGAGTTCTTCCATATAATCACAAGGTGGGTGTTTTGTAAGTGTGTCAAGTGGTAATTAAAATGGTTAGGTGTATTAATATGTTACTAAGAACACCATCAGACAAAAATTTACAAAAAACAGTGGGAAGAAATCCTGAAAAATTATAAAAATATTGTTTTATATTGCCCTCCTCATTAGTATATTTTGGTCCTTGAAGATGGAAATCTAAATGATCTAACACTGAATACTCTCTATGCTCAGCACAAGGTTGATATGTGGTAAATATGTCAAGTGGTAATTTAAATAGGTCTCTGACATTTGTAAGTCAATATATATATTTTTTAAATTGCTGATGCTGATACTCTATAAAAGAAACTGAAACACAGAAAGTATAAGTGTTCAGTTACCATGTTCACATTTATACGAATGTTTACCAAATAGTAACTCCACATGTTACATAAGCATTCGAATATGAAGCATTTGAAAATACTTTAAGATAATTTTAAATTACTTTTAAAAATATATAAATAATTTGCTGCTATTAAATAAACATTTTACACTTTTATTCTATTTTCATTTTTAATATATTTTATTGATTATGCTATTACAGTTGACCCATTTTCCCCCCTTCACTCCCCTCCACCCTGCACATCCTCTCCCACACACATTCCCCTCCTTTAGTTCATGTCCATGGGTCATACTTATAAGTTCTTGGCTGCTACATTTCCCATACTATACCCTCCCCCTGTCTATTTTCTACCTACCATCTATGCTACTTATTCTCTGTACATTTTCTTCCTCTCTCCTCCTCCCACTCCCCTGTTGCTAACCTTCCACGTGATCTCCATTTCTATGGTTCTATTCCTGTTCTAGTTGTTTACTTAGTTTTTGTTTTTGTTTTGGGTGTGGTTGTTAATAATTGTGAGTTTGCTGTCATTTTTACTGTGCATGTTTTTTATCTTCTTTTTCTTAGATAAGTCCCTTTAACATTTCATATAATAAGGGCTTGGTGATGATGGACTCCTTTAACTTGACCTTTTCTGGCAAACACTTTATCTGCCCTTCCATTCTAAATGAAATCTTTGCTGGATAGAGCAATCTTGGATGTAGGTCCTTGCCTTTCATGACTTAGAATACTTCTTTCCAGCTCCTTCTTGACTGCAAGGTTTCTTTTGAGAAATCAGCTGACAGTCTGATGGGAACTCTTTTGTAGTTAATGCTCTCCTTTTGTCTTGCTGCTTTTAAGATTCTCTCCTTATTTTTAATCTGGGGTAATGTCATTATGATGTGGCTTGGTGTGTACCTTCTTGGGTCCAACTTCTTTGGGACTCTCTGAGCTTCCTGGACTTCCTGGAAGTCTATTTCCTTTGTCAGATTGGGGAAGTTCTCCTTTATTATTTGTTCAAATAACTTTCCACTTGTTACTCTTCCTCTTCTCCTTCTGGTACCCCTATAATTCGGATATTGGATCAGTTAAAGATGTCCTGGAGGTTCCTAAGCCTCTCCTCATTGTTTTGAATTCTTGTTTCTTCATTCTTTTCTGATTGGATATTTCTGTCTTCCTTCTGGTCCACTCCATGATTTGAGTCCCAGTTTCCTTCTCATCACTATTGGTTCCCTGTTCGTTTTCCTTCATTTCACTTATTGTAGCCTTCATTTTTTCATCTAATTTGCGACCAAACTTAACCAATTCTGTTAGCATCCTGATTACCAGTGTTGTGAACTGTGCATCTGATAGGTTGACTATCTCTTCATCACTTTGTATTTGTTCTGGAGTTTTGATCTGTTCTTTCATTTGGGCCATTTTTTTTTTGTCTTGACATGCCTGTTACATATGAAGGGTGGAGCCTTAGGTGCTCACTAGGGCGGGGCAACCCAGTTGCTCTGTTGTGATGCTGTATGTGGGGCAGGGGTCCGAGAGGGAACAATGGCACTTGCTCTGCCCTCTGCTGGATTTCAGTCACTTCCCCCGCTACTCACAAGTAAACTGGGCCCTTCTGGTGCTGATTCACATGGGGGTGGGTTTGTGTACATTCTAGGACCCTGTGGGTCTTGCCAATGAACTCTCCTATGATGCTGGGAGTCTCTCCTGGCACCTCAACCCCCACAAAGTGTTTCCAATCAGTGCTTTTAGGCTTTATTTCCCAGCGCTGGGACCTTGGGTTGTGCAGTTTGTCTCACTCCCCAGTTTCACCTGGTTTATCTGTGCACAAATGTGGGACTGTCCTGTTCCTCAAACCTCCTTGTGCACTGTGCCCCTGTACAATCTGCCACCTTGCGGGTCCGCCAGCTGCCCTGCCACAAGCCCTCTCAGTCCTGGCTCCCTGACTCTGCCCCTCCTACTGGTCTGGATGAATGTGTCTACTTAAACTCCTTGGTTGTCAGAGTTGCATACAGTTCAATTTTCTGTCAGTACTGTTTTTTTTTTATTTGTTTGTTTTTAAATTGTTGTTGTCCTTATTTTGGTTGTGTGAGGAGGCATAGTGTGTCTACCTACACCTCTATCTTGGCCGTAAGTCTCCACTTTAAACTTTTAAAACTGCAGTGACAGTAGGTTGGGGTAATGGGAATTAGTCATAGTTGGAAAAGCTTAAGACAAATATTTGGGACAGTTCTGAGACAATGCTAGGAATCCATCTGACGGGTCTTGTTTTGATAAAAGGTTATGGCTGACTCTGACCTTTTGTCAGAAAGAGTTGAGGGTTATTGTAGACAATCATCTTCCTTGATGTTAAAGGGTCTTTAACAGAAACAATCTTATGTCCCTTTATACCCCCCCCCCCCCCGTTCAGGACCCTACAGTGTTTAAGTTAACCTGTTATCTGTATACTGAAATGCTCAGACAGCAGGTGGAAAAAGGCAGAATTGAGGATTTCCACTACTTGGCAGATATTTGTTTACCTTGAATCTCCTGGTGGATCTAGGATCAGGGTCTAGAGAGCTAAAAATTTTA
This sequence comes from Tonatia bakeri, assembly GCA_004024845.1. Lineage (NCBI taxonomy): Eukaryota > Metazoa > Chordata > Mammalia > Chiroptera > Phyllostomidae > Tonatia > Tonatia bakeri. The sequence continues at coordinate 163,417 of PVIA01003490.1, read as the reverse complement.
CCTATTGGTTCTTCTTTCTCTTTAGCTATGTAAATCTTAGATATTTATTTACGCATCAAATATTTGCTGAGTGTTTGTTCACCCTTGAAATTCCTTTGTAAGTCTCTCCTCTACCAGGAAGCTTTTGCTGGTCATCCTAGATCTTAATGATTCATTCCTCCTCACAACTGTTCTAGCCTGTATTTCTTGCATTAGTTATTTGGTACTTAAAAAGATATTGCTTTCAACTACCTTTTATCTTAAAATTATATTAAAACCTTTCATTAGGTCCACTTTTATTAGTTGTAAATATACAACTGTTCAAGTAGAGCATTGTTGAGGGGCAGAGGGAGTGCTTCACACATCTTCGTGTCCTCACAGCACTTAATCAGAACAGACATCAATATACAGTTGTTGATCAAGTGTATGCATGGATGAGTGGCTTTGTGAGCATTATTCATTAATTTTTAATAAAATTATATAGTGCCTGTTCTTATGGAGCTTATATTTTAATTGGAAAAAGATCACATGCTTGTATTTTTATCAATTAGATATATTTCATTTAATGTTGATGGTTTTTTATAATTTGTGAGAAACATCCATTAGGTTACTTTTTCTAATAGATGTAAATAATGTTCCTTTGATGTTTGTTTAGTTTATAGAATCTGGTAATCTATACCAACTCTTGATTATCTTATGTACAGATTTTCTAAATTTTTCATTAGCACATTCAACTGTGTTAGGGGCTAAAATGACAAGTTAGTGTCAGTTTTTGTTGGAAAAAATTGAAAATTTGTAGAGAGATGAGATGCTTAGCACTATTGATTTCTGTGACTCTTTAACATCAGCTGTGGACATCATTTATACATTTGATTCTTGAATCAATAATTATCAGTAACTGAGAATTGTGTTCCGTATTTACAGATTCTCACATGCAGGTATGGAGATATATCTCACTCTTTCTCCTTGTGTTATTACTAAGTTTAAGTAATCCCAGCCCTCCAAACCTAAAGTTTTGAACTTTTTTACATGTCTTGGAGATATGGAAATTATTATGATTAGAGAATAAGGACAACTGCTCCACTGTTTTAGTCCCCCTCTTTGAAGGTTCTGCTGTATAGTTTATTTAACAGCTACAACTCCTCAGCTCTACCATTAGAACACAAATGCCTTCATAAACAGCATGAAATCAATGGGTATGGCTGTGATCAATACAACTTTATTTCTGAACACTGAAGTTTGAATTTTGTATAATTTTCAAGTGTCACAACTTTTTATTTTTAAAAATATGAAAACCATTTTAGGCTGAAGGGCCATACAAAAACAGGAGGTGGGTAGATTGTCTGACTGTTTATTCATTGGCATGTTGTCTGTAACTACTTTTTTTGCTACTACTGTAGAGTTAAATCCTTCCAGCAGAGTTGAGTACTTGTGAAAAAGAGCATAAACCCACAAGGACAAACCTATTCATTATCTGGCCCTTCAAAAAAAAGTTGTTAATCCTTGGTTTAGGTAGTAATGTATTTCTGTCAAAAAAGCAGTAAGTATTCAAGTGACATGCTATACAAAGTAGTATATAAGATGTGGCATTTGTCCCCAAAGCAACACATATGTTAGCACAATAATACTGATGAACTCACATAATGTATTTTGAATAACTACTATGGGCCAAGCAGTGTTCTAGGTACCAGTTACCACAGCCCAAGGATATAAATGGGCATAATACTGCCCTCATGGAGCCTACATTTCTGGATGACAGCTACATAATAACAAACAACCATGTACAAGCACAGTGCATAAAAGTAATGCACAGTCAAAAATGATTTTCACAAATACTGGCTTCTGAGCAAAGTGAAAATGACAGAAGCAATATCAACAATCTTCTTTCAGGATTGTCCAACCTTGATGCTAACAGCTGCCCATTTAAATTGTAGTTGGGGTTAATGAGGGGGGTTCAGCTTATCATGAGGGGGGATAAGCTTATCATGGGGTTAATGTAGTTGGGGTTAAGCTTATCATGAGGAAAAGCTTAAACTTTGTCTTCTCAGAAATTGCAATAAATCAAGGAGAAAATACAAGCTCAAGGTTAAGACAGAGCCTCAGCATATTTTTTTTTTAATAAGCTTAGGCTATCAAAACTGTCTTAAAGCAAATATTTTTAGATAATAGAACAAAATAATTAGAGAAATTTGAAATTCTCTGTGGAGCCCTAAAAACAAATATCTCTAAATGTTGTTGCACTTGAAGTTAGTTGAGGATGTATGGTTTTAGCGGAGAATGTTGATGGACTATAAAAATGAATTAGAAATTATGACTGGACAGGGTGAGTGATCTGCTTGGAGTCTGACACACTGACTCCTGAGTATTCTGACTTAGTAAAGTTCTCAAAGGAAGAAACTTCTATCTGAACTATGGACACCTGAGAAGAATTTGATTTATGATACTAGAAGAATAAGATAGGAAATGAACATGACTTCAAATAAAAATAGAGTGCCTCAACATGCTTATTCTTATGTCTGAGCAAGTATCTGGCTTCCTAATGGAAGCCTGCATGGGAGAAGTCCAATGATCAAGTACAATGTGTCAATCATGCTTATATGACCTACTGGATATCCCCAAGGACATTTAGGAAATACTCTATGCCATGTGATTCTATGGGGAAAAACCTCTGTCACTGAATTTCCTAGCTTTCTGTTATAAGAATTAAAAAGGGAAAAAAAGGAAAAGAGACTATATTGTATATTCATTTTTAAATTCCCACTCATATTTTTCATTACTTATTAGATTATCTTTTTGTTAAGAATTGTCAAAATAGCATTAACATTAACACTACTATTGCCTGTAAAATAGTCAAGACAGCTCAGATTATAAAATTCAAATAATATTGCTGTAAAGAGTTATAAGTACAGAGGACCTTCTGTGGCCCAGAGCATCCATGACTGTATTAGAAGACATTTTTCTTCTGCTAGAAGCCATGCTGCCTCACTTAAGATGAACTCATTGGAAATCATTCCACAGAAAACTCTGAGGAAGAGGAAACAGAAGACATTTCAAGTCAGTTGTGTTCCAAATAGATTTCTATTTAGTTTGTCCAGAGACAATCATCTCAGAAAACAAAGCTAGGGAGATTTCTTAAATGCCATCAAATAGTGATTGTTTCATAACATCAGGAAGCAAGCCTCTGCAATGTGCTCATTATTTTGAGAAGGTAAAATAAATTATTTTTGACAAGATTGACTTTTAAGAATTGTACACAACACTATTGAGGAGGGGAAATAATTCAAAACTGACATGTTTTACATGATTGTGTCTCTATGATCCATTTCAGCAATTATAAATTTAGTTGGCATGTATTGATTTTAATTAAAGATGACAATATTAGGTTGTTGTTTGTTCATAATAGAAGCTGGTTATTCATATTTATTTTATTTTATTTTTAATATGAGCTTTTAATTGAAATACAACAGAAATGTGCCTAAATTATAACTGTATAGCTTGATAAGTTTTTACAAAGGAAATACATCCATGAAACCAGCATCCAGATCAAGAAGCACCCCTGAAGTCTCTGTGTCTGCCTTCTGGTAACCATACTGATTTTTAAGAGTAATTATTATATTTACTTCTAGTTGTGGCAATATTTTAACTTTACATAAGCAGAATCAAGCAATATCTATGCTTTTATGTTTGGATTATTTTCATTCAATATTATGTTTGCAAAATTTATGCAATATTTTGTGTGTAACTTAGTTCATTCATATTCATTTGAGTATAAGATTCCATTGGATAAAGATAATACAGAATTTGTTTATCTAGTGTATTGATGGACTTTTTTGTTCTTTCCAGATTTCTTGTGATAGGAGAGCTATAGTGAATAACACTATTCTGCACATTCTTGTGTATAACTTTTGGTGAATGTATGTCTTTTATTTCTGTAGATATATCTGCAAGCAGAATTACTAGGTCAAAGGGTAGGAATATGCTCAGTTTAAGTTGATATTTTCTAACAGTTTTCCCAAATGGCTGTGCAGTTTACACTCTTGCTCAGTGTTTAAGAGTCCTGTTTGTTTGATCCTAGCCAATCACTTTTTGTCTTTTTCATTTTAGTAATTCTGTTGGGTCTGGAGAAGTTTCAAATTGTGGTTTTAATTTTTATTGCCTAATGACTAATGACATTAAGTGCCTTTTGATACATTTATTGATTATTTAGATTTACTCTCTCTCAAGTACTTATTCACATTCTTTTATCTATTTTCTTCTTACGGTCATCTCTAATATTATTTATAAGGATTTTTAAAAAATATATTTGAAATATAAGTCCTTTGTTGGATATATGTATTACAAATATCTTCTTCAAAGTGTGGTTTGCCTTTTTAGTTTTTATTATATCACATCACATTATTGAATACATTTTCATTTTTTATTATTATCTTTAATTAATTAATCAATTAATTAATTATTTACCAACCCATCATAGTAAAATGTTATGTGTCTGAGTCTTACAAAGTTCCAAATACAAAAATCTATTTAATCAGCATATTCAAACTTGGCCCATATTGCAGAATTCCATTTAGAAATTATGTTCTAAAAGTATGGCTATATAACGTGTCTTACATTTTTAATTATCAAATTAATTAGGTCTTAGAGTTTCTGTTTGTAATTAATTATTTAAATTCATGTATTTCAAATATGATATTTTCCGATTTTGAATATAAATCAGTGCTCAAAGACCTGAATTGAAGATCATTGAAAATAAAAATAACTACATTTTACTGACTTTATGAGTTTGAGTGTTTCATAGCCAGTATTTATATGCCACAACCTCTTCTGCCACTGCCTGTGACTCCTTGGAGTCTGTTTTATATTGCGTTATCCTACTGACTAATACCCCTGCTCCACGACCATGAAATATCCCCTCTTCCCTGTTACCAGCGGTGTCCTTACAAATGTACATTGTCACTTCCCAGGTAGAAACATTCCAAGGCCTTAGGATAAAATTCAAACCCCCTGGTCCAACATAAACCTCATGAATAATATGGTTGCTGTTTTCTCCCATCACTGGCATTATTTGCAGTTCCTTGAACAGCCAGGTGGTGGCGCCCTTCTGTACTTAGAATGACTTACCTCCAATTTTTTCTTCCAGTCTAACTTTGATTTCTATAAATTTCTGCTCATACACCTTTGTAAAGCTTTCGCTGACTTTCCTAAACACAGTTCATTCCACCATTTGGGCTCCCCAGATATTTGAACACAAGTCATACTTAGCTGCCTCTTTATACATTTTGCTCTTTAATTGACTGAAATTTCAGGCAGAGACTAATGTCTTACTCATTTTTTTCTGTTCACAATGTCTGGAATGGGCCCAACAAAATGTCTGGTATAAGTTTGTTAAATGATTGAGTGAATGAACCATTCTTTTCTGTAAAGGTTTTCCTTTTGAAAATACTACACAAAATCAGTAAAATTTGATCACAGAAATGATGTCTCCTATCACAAGAAATTATTACAAATAAAAGTAAAGGCATATATGTACATGAGGATTAACAGAGAAAATTCTTTAATAAACCTTCAATTTGATATTTTCACAGTGCTGAACAAGAACCCTATGGGAAAGAAAAAAATATGACCCTAGTGAAGTACAGTATAAATGTTTTATTTTTGTCTACCTGGACCTGTTTACTGGCCATTGAAAGGTTATTTAGAAATGTTAGTATTTGGTGCCTTTAGTCAATGTTGAAAGATAGAATTGTTGAAAGGATAGAAGTGAGGCTTAACGGAGTTTAGGAAGAAGAAAGAGATGGCTTGCAGTGCTTGCTGAGAAAAAAAAAAGCCATTATTCCTTATACCCTGTCAGATAAGAGAATTCCTTGGTAAGAAGAGGCTGAGAGAGATTAAAGAAGATGATGCAACATTCTAGAAACAGAAAACTTTGAAAGCAAGTGGTAGGGCAGGGGCTCACAATGAATGCGGGGTAGGCTCACAACAAAAACGGTCTGACAAAAACACAAAGAAGGTTAAGGTGGTCCCCAACTTAGATGTAATTTATACACTTGGCTCCAACTGTTATCATAGTAAACATTGTAAGCTACATCATGAAGAGCTTTCAAAAATCTTTGATTACAGCGACAACTGCACAATAAAAGAGCATAGGCTAAAAATCGCATTACTGTTTTTTTCCTTTTCAAGAGGCTTATGTTTTGGTGCTATGTCTTTGTCAGATTTATTTGAGTTGTCAAAGAGTAATGTGAGATTGTCACAGAGTTAGCCCCAAAGCATAATGCTCTCAGACCTAGTCCGTGTACTATTCAGGGAGGCATTGTGCCATGATGCACACTATCCATGAGATAGATACAGTGTTAGATACAGTCAGTGACGCCCTTGACTCTAACCTGAGCATAACAGAATTCGTTTTGACTATTGCAATCTCAAGGCTGGGAGAGGTATGACAAGGAGTTAATGCAAAAATTCAATCATCCATAAGGAAATTTTATTGTTTCACACTATAAGCTAGACTGGTTAGAAGTTGCTAGCATTTATTACTTTGCCACTATTTACATTGACTAAAATTACATTCAATGGAAACTACACTTAAATTTTATAAATCGCTTTATGGAAAAAATAAAAAAAAACTGCATTCAAAGCAGTTATTTGGATAAAAGAGTTACCCTACTGATGTTCAAATCCAAGCATCAAAATCACCTCTGAATGTTTTAACTTGGAAGATAGACCCTGTTAATAGTATAAATTTTAAGTTAGATTCTGTGAACCATTATGCAATGATAGATATAAAGAACTGTAATTCAATTTTAGGAATTGAATTTAAGAGCTAAATTTTATGTTTACTTAACTAAATGGCATGCTAGCATTATTTGAGTAGCAACTTTAAGTTTATAACACAATTCCATGTACATTATATCACATAATGCTCATAAGTTTTAGGCAAGTTTTATTTTTCCCCTTTTCGTAGATGGTAGAACTGAGAGGCTCAAGGGGATTAGATAGTCATTAAATAGACTCAGGACTCAAAACTATGTCTCAGAGCTCTGAATCCTAAAAATACATTGTTGATTTGTTGATTAGGTTCTAGTGAAGTGTAAGATCATATGATATTTGTCCCTCATTGCCTGGCTTATTTCACTTAGCATAATGCTTTCCAGTTTCATCTGTGCTGTTGTAAAGGGTAGGAGCTCCTTCTTTCTTTCTGCTGCATAGAATTCCATTGTGTAAATGTACCATAGTTTTTTGATCCATTCATTTGCTGATGGGCACCTAGGTTGCTTCCAGCACTTAGCTATTGTAAATTGTGCTGCTATGAACTAAATAAATAAGTAAGCAAAATATAACCAGAGACACTGAAATTAAGAATAGTCTGACAGTAACCAGAGGGGAGGTGGGAGGGGATAATTGGAAGAAGGGAGGAAGGTGTTTTCAGGAACACTCTAAAGGACACATGGACAAAACCAAGGGGGGATGGAAGCAGAGGAGGGAGGTGCAAATGGCTGGGGTTGGGGGAACAGTGGTGGGGGGCAAGACAACTGTAATTGAGTAACAATAAAATAATTAAAAAATACATTGTTGAATACAGTCATCTCAGCCTGGACTGTCTTTTTTTTTTCCTTTGTATTTCTATTCAGTAATATATGCCTGGAATATAATGTTTTTTAATGAATAAATTTATTTTTATATTTGGTATTTATTTTAAAAAATTTAAGAACTTAGAATTTTATGTACATTATTATTTTTTTAACAACAAGACATCTTTCTGTCATTAGTTCAGTGCATATCAAGGAAGGATGTGATGTAGCATTTAAATGAGAAATACTGTACTAAATTAAAATATGAGAATCATTTTCTCAAGAGGGACTATTATATTATGCTAAAAAGTGTGTATAATGGTCATCTTCTGGTGCAGAAAATATGGGAGACTTTTTCTTTTATGTTTCTATACTTTCCAGATAATCTTTAATGACTCTGTAACACTGTAGCACTGAAAAAACATGTTTTAAAAGAATGTGTGTGGTCTCCTTGTGGTCTTCAATGTTTTATAAATTTGATCTAGTCTGACTGCGAGCGTATTTGAATTCAGAGAGCAGTCCAGTTATTACTTCTCCTCCAGACCAGGAATTACCTTTCACATCAAATCAATTACACCAGTTGGGCACTTGGAAGATGCTCCTCCCAACCCCAGAGTCCTTCAGAGCTCCCTCAGGTAGGTCAGACCTGCTCCTTCAAGATAAGCTTTAAATAGAAGTTCTTAAATTGTTTCAGGACTGTTCTAGCAAAAGTCTAGTTTCTTTTCTTTATCCTATACTTCAGTGAAAAAACAATTTTAGGAAAGAACCAGTAGAACCAACAGGTGTTCAGTATGGGTGCTACAGATTTTGTAGGAAATGGAATCACTACTCACTCACTTTGCAGCTTGACTATTCGTCTTGGGGCCAATATTGTGCTCTGTCTTTGTCTTTAGGAGGCTGTGTTACTAGGTTTATAAAAGCAAATACTTAAAGTGTCATCACAAAAGGATACTTTAAAATATGATTATGCCCATTATATTCAACAATCCTATTCTATATTCTTGTATGGGATCCTTAAACTATAAATTCTTTCAGGGCAGAGTCCGTATCGTATACTCATGTTTATACCCACACCCTAATCCTCAGCATCAGTAGTGGCTGAAAAATATCAGCTGAATGTGATGAATAAATTCCATTCAAACACTATGAAGCATCTTTCATGTTAAACTGAAAATAATTATAATTTTATTGTGGGGAAAAAAGTAGTTCCTGATAACTGATAAATTGTGTCAATTTATAAACCACTCCCAGTACAAATACACACACTCACACACATACAGTCATGATTACCACAAGCCTCCTTTTATTTTATTATATTCTTTTAAGTATGTATTTGGGAAGTTAATTCTATTCCATTAGATTTTTCTAGTGCAGAGATGTGAAGATAATCCACAATGATTTCACTACATACAAAATGCCACAAATGTTTTAATCTTTAAATTTTCATAAGATTTCCTGATAAAGAAGTAATCTACATTACTACAAGTTTTGAAAATAATTTCTGTCTTTTATAAATGAGGTGTTGAAATTTCTCATTTCATGTTTCAGGTACATCAAAGCTTTCCACAAGGCCAAGGTAAAAAGATTGCTTTTAGACATGCTCAGTGTCGGAGAAGGACTTTGTGATGACACAGTTTGTTGGGGGAACTATGGATTTGAGTAGTTATTAAATCCATGTCCCCTGTCTCATAATAGGGTTCATGCGATCTCTTCAGTTAGAGACTTTAAAACCTATCTTGACTGACATACCCCCATGCCTCTTTCCTGGCAACCAGATCACATTAACACTCCCTACCATCTACCGAGTTATGAAGTTTCAGATAAATGAAAGTAGTTATTAATGAAGGAAAGTAGAAGCCTATTTTTTAAAAAACAGCTAAGAAAGGTAAGTAAAAAAATAATTGCAAGAAATATACAACAGATAATAGCTCTGGCTCCAGCAATGCCACTTGTATTAACAACCTTTATGAAAGTGCCTAGAGCAGATTTATCTCAGTAGCATAAACACTGGAAGAGTCCTTTGACTTCCAAGAAGATGAAATAATTCGGAGGTCATGAATACATAAGTTTTATTTCTGTAACTGAAAGTATTTCACCACTTTGAGAAGTATTTATGAGGCAAATTACTGGAATAGTACAGGATTAAATTTGGTTTTATATAGCGTCTTTCATACCCCAAGTAGCTCAATAGCTGTTTTAAAGTACAGAAATACAGTCACAATTGGGAACTGAAGAAGCTATTATGCATTTAAGGACAGATGAGACAGGCTTGGATTCAGAGATTCGCTTTATGGATTTAGGGAACAGGATATTCTCCCACTCATCCTTTACAAGTTTGGTGTCATTTTTATGTTCTACCTGAACTGCAACCAAGGACATTCAGTGGGGCCTTAGTGCAGTGGCTCTTTTAATCAGAGTGACCTGTTCCTGGGTTGCAGGGCTGGGGTTACAATATTGGATAAACTTCAGTTGTAGGATTTGAAATCCTGAAATCTTTGACCCTGTGATGAATGAATTATCATATGTGGTATAATATATTTAGTGTAAAATGCCAGTCAATGCTCAAAATGCAAAGAAACTTGCATTTAGTTTCATGGGAACACAATAGTGATGGACCAAGATTTATCCCAAGATGGTCAAGAAATGCTAAAAATGAGGAGATATATCAGCTTATTTTGTGGTGGTATTGTAATTGTTGCCAGGCTGGAGAAAGATCTGAAATAACTCCAGCAGCTTTTTCAATACGATGTGGGGAAAGAAGTGCAAACAAGTGCTATTGCCCTTCATGGTATTTTATATGGCAGAACTGTTTGTAACTGGAAAGCATTGTTCATGTCAGAGAGGAACTCCCAGGGAAATGAAAAACTAATAAGGATCAACATGAAATCTGAACTGGTTCTGAGCGGATTGTTCACTGACAGGGAACAGGATTAAGTGGAAAAAGCCCCACACTCAGTGGTTGACGGGTCAGAACTCAAAATTGTACACAAAAGAAATAACCTCTGCTCTTTACTCTAAACTAAACCACAATTATGCTGCAAATTACCCACAAAAGCTGATGGCTGACTGCCCTGCTTTTTTTCACTTGTCTTTGTTTTTTCAGCCTTAATTCAAGAGCTCACTTTCTTATTTTTGAACTTATATCACATTCTCTAGACTTGATATGTGCATTTCTGGCAAATATCCATTGTCTTAATTTATTCTCCACCCACCCACTAGCAGCAACTCTGCCAATCCATATCAAATGACAATTTAGATTATTCACATTTTTCGCCAAGTTAAGCACTTCCTGTACATTTTATGTTTAAGAAATTCTCACTAAAATGATTGCCTTCTTTTCTTTTTGTTCTATTTAATTTCTTCTCTTATAATACTATCTATTGTCATTAATTCTAAAGCCAACTGTTTTTTTGTTTGTTTGATATAGCTTGTTACCCCATAACTTGATAGGAAAAGTCTTAGACATTTATAATACCTTCCACACAGATACTTTTCACAACTATTACCTCTACTCTGACATAGTCTCATCTTCTAACATCTTAATCACATTACTTCTTTGAATAAGTTTTTAGTTTGTTTGGGGAGCATGGACTTTTACAGTTTCTTAAAATATCTAGTTTTCCTTAGGAAATTTATTTTATTTACCTTTAATTCTTACAATGTGGATCCTAAAACCCTGAGTTGGGTAGAAACTTCTCGAGAGGAGCACAGGAAAACAGAATAGCATTTGTGACCAGAAAAGCCACCTTCAGATGTGGCCTGTCACCTACTATGTAAGCTTGAAAAAATCCATTCTATTGCCTTTCTCAAAAATTAAGATACTTGTAATGTCCTCCTACCTATACCACAGAGTGATTTGGGTTTTTGTGGACTTCTGTGGAGGGTATAGGATGTTTTATCTTACTCAGCAGCCCTCCTTAGGACACATTCCTTCCCTCTCACAATTTGTGATTGGATGGGGGTGGCTCTAGCCTCCTTCACCTCCACCTTACGGGTAAGCAAACTATCTAAGCTTGGCCAATGAGGTGCCATGTAAATCATTTTAGAATACAAGTGAGCCAATAAAACTGTCTACCAGGGGCATAAATATTGAATAACAGTTGGGAAATTTATTGAGCCCAATGATGGCATTCTAAAGAAGCTATCCATTATTTTCTATGATGTAAATTCCAAGAACTGATTTGTGTCATTTTTCAATATTTCCTACAATATAAATTCATTCAATGCATTAACCATGCTGAGGTTAAGAAATCTTGCCTTAGAACTTGAAATGGTTCTGGATATATAACACATTTATTTTGTTGCTATTTTGTCAATCCTAACTCTCTCAATAAGTATTAATTGAATGACTAAATGACTATGGATGCAGGTGACCAGATGGAAGTCTATTATCATAAAACAGCTTGGTCAAGTTCATCCAGTTAGTTTTTATTTATTTAAAAAAACATTTTATTTATTTAGTTTTAGACAGAGGGGAAGGGAGGGAGAAAGAGAGGGAAAGAAACATCAGTGTGAGCGAGAAACACTGATTGGTACGTGCCCCTACCAAAAACCAAAGCTGCCATCCAGGCAGGTGCCTTGACTAGAAATTGAACTGGTGACATTTCACTTTGTGGGTCAACATCCAACCAACCGAGTTACACTGTTCAGGACCATGCAGTCAGCTTTTAGCCAAAGTGAGACTTCAGTTAAGATCTTTTGACTAAGAGGCTGGTACATTTACTTGCACTTTCTTTGTTATCTTTTCATGTTTCAAAATTAAAGTTTTAGTTCTTATTATTGTCAAATCATAAATTATTTTCCTATTTTTTCAGTTTCCTGTGACTCATAAGCCCAAATGCATGAAACTTGAGGGTATGGTATGTGCATGTATCATCACCACTAGATGGTAAAGTATCATGTGTTGTTCCTCAAAAACCATGGTTGACTCAGAATTTCAAAATATGGGAAAGCTCCCTTAATCATAACAAGCACTTTTTCAATAAGGGCATATACCTTTGTAACTAGTTTTCAATAATGGAAATAAAAAAATCACAAAGCAATATAAAAGAAATTTAAAATTGTAGTCAAATTAGAAAATTTCTAAAATTTTTAAGGTTTAAAGACATATTTAAAAACTTGTTTAAATGCAATATCTTGAGGAACTCTAAGCAGAACACTTGTGAAAAACCTGACCCACAGAAAAGAGTCATTGCTAGGTTTCAGTAAGGGCATTTTTAGTAGAGTGGAGGATCTCACTGTTTTGGCCCTTTTTGCTCATAAGCAGGTAGAGAATATGTTGTCCAGTGTAATGTGGCATGCACAGATCTGCTCATACTATAAGGGCTTTAATTGTTTTGGAAGGTAGTAAATGTGCCTTAATTGTTTTTTCATCCTCACGATGGCTGGCTCATGGCAAGATATTTGTAGGAACTATGTAGACTGTTATTACACAAGCTCTGTAGAAAGCTGAGAGGCAAAGGGAATTTTTAAGGATTTCTTGGAAGACATACAAATAACTACAACAAGCACCAGTGAACATGTCATGATGATTTTGCTTTATATCTCTGTACAGATGAATTTCATTTCTTTCTTCTTTTCTCATAGTTCTCCCTGTTTCTATGCCTACTTTTGCCAAATTTAAAATGTTTCAGTTTAGCATTCCGGCAATTTGTACCTCCATGAAATGGAATGGATGACCAACTCATCCCAATTTAGCTGGGACTGTGTTTCTTTTAACGCTGAAGTTGCCTGTCCTGGGAAGCTCCTTGACTTAGACAAAGTGGGTGGTTGGTCACCACATCTTCTTCCTTGATTGGCTCCTACTGAAAGCACTACCATCTTCCTCTGGTTTCTGAGAGTCCTCATATGTCTTCCTTCCTTCTCTCTCTCTCTTATTTGGTCACTAGGTCTTAGTATTCTTTCACAAGGCCTCACATCTACCTCTTTCCCTCCTCCACTCTCATGGTCTAAGCCCTCCTTATTTCTCCCCACTACCAGACACCAGGACAATATTTGTAATGTACCATCCCATCACATCACTCCTCTTCTCAAGGCCTTTTAACAATGCTTCACTGCCTGAAGGATAAATCTAGGATCCAAAGATCAGGAGCAGCCTCCTACTTCAAATTCTAATATTTTCTTTCCGTTCTTTCCAGCATGGACTCTGTGACACAGATATGCCCATGACACCAAAATCCACTTTTAATTTTTTTCAGTCATTCATCACGTGTTTGCAGTCCCTGAATGACCCAGAAATTGTGTTATGACCTAGGGAAGGGATTTTCAAACCTTTTCATCTTGTGGCACTCCTAAACTAATTACTAAAATTGTGTGGCACACCAAAAATTATATATTTTTTGCTGATCTGATAAAAATAGGTGCAGTTTTGATTCATTCACACCTGACTGTCATTATTGTGTTGGTTGTTGTCATTTTTTACTTGACAACCTAAGGGAAAAAGGGTCAGTGTCCCTGACTAAATAGTCAGGTATTGCATGTTTTAAAATTCTTGCAGAACACTGATTGAAAATTTCTGTCTTAGAGGAAAAGAATGAGAAGGTCTCTGTCATTATACAGATTGTTGTCTAGCGAGGTTTTCTTATTGTTGATTTAGTGAGAAACTAACATTGGAGACATACGTACTTAAAAATCTGAATTTATATATATTATTCCCTTTAGTTATATGTGAGATAAGACCTCTTATTATTTTTCATATTTTTTAAGAAGGGTAAATAAGGTTCAGAGAACTACATTACTCCCGAAAATCACATATTACCAGATAAAAAGTGTTTCATCCTAACTCTATTTAATTGCAAAGCTTGTGTTCCTTCCTTGGGTCACATTGCTATTCTGAGGAGCTCATTTATTCATTCCTAGATCATGTGAAACTCTTGACTAGCCTGCATGAAAATCCACCTGATCCATCAACACTCAACTTAAGACCTGACTGCTCTATCAAGTCCTCTCTTACTGTCATCACAGTCTCTAAACCCACAAACTCTTATTAGCTGTGCCAGTCCTTTGTCATTAGATTAAACATAGTCTTGTCTTAGTGCATTGTGTATTTGTGTCTGCAAACTCAGATAGATTGTGAGCTCTTTGATGACAGGGATTGAGTTATACATTTTAAAATAAGCTCTGGTATGCCCACCATAGTAGTGCTTTACACATAGCAGTTTCTCGTTACACATTATTTTTGATTGTCAGATTGCATTGCCATATTTTCAATAATTCATTCAGATTTTCTCTTTACTGCTTAATTTTTATATGGCTTTAATCACACCTGTAGGCCATAAGTATCTTGAAGGTTGGAACTCTGCCTTACTTTTGGGAACCCAATTCCCATCACGGGGTCATGGGGTCTGGTGCATGTGACACAACACATCTTCCCTAATGAATGAATGGCTGAATTAGGACTCTGATGTCCTCATGGTAATAAGGGACACATTTTTCCAGGTCCTTCTCCAAATGTTAATCAAATACGTCTTTGACGCAGAATTATATTGGGTTCAGAACTTGGTTATTTGTTACCTAAATGACTTTAACTTTCTCTTTAGCAGCTCTCGTGCTTCAGTATCTCCCAGTTTCCATCAGTCTCATATGTCTCTGACAGAGTTATCTCCCCTCTGCCTCTTTGATCATGTCATGCCATTCCTCAAACCCCTCCCCTGACACACAAAAACCAAACCAGCTTACAGACTGTGAGCTTCAAGTTCTTTATCAGTCTTGGGTATTTTTTTTTCTTGTCTCGTTTATCTCTTTTCATTGCTTTAAGCATCTTTTTTCTTTGAGTAAAAATTAAATTCTCCCCTTCTATCTTTTAGTCAATATTTTGAAAAACACTATTCCAACTTGGGGACGGGATACCTCTTCTTCCAATTACAGCCATTCTTAACTTTAAAAATATCAGCTCTGAGATTTTCTTTTTCAGAAAGTTTTCTCTGACCCTCTTCTAAGGAAAAAAACAAAACAAAACAAAACAGAAACAAAATTAAAAACAACCCCCCCCCCACAAAATCTCCCTATAGGTACCAAACTTATCTCTTAAATGGCTTACAGATCTGAGATTAGAGTGTCTATATCTCCATTTTCATTTTTTCTGTAATATGAGGCTGTATGATTAAACTTATACATTTAAATATATAACTGTCTTAATAACCTTCAAGACTTTGTTACCCATTAAATTTGGCTTGCATTTAAAGCCTGTGATGATTGATTTAAAATCCTGATTTAGTCTCTACCATACCTACCATTCTACTAGTCTAGCAAACGTTTCTTTGAACCCTTCCTAAGTTTTCCTGCCTTGGTTCCTTTGTTCTCAATAAGTCCCTCAGCCTAGCATGCTCCCCTTACCCTATGTTGCATGTCCAGATCCTTCCAATCCACTAATAAGCAGGCTAAGTGCAGATTCTTCCATGGGGCTTCTCTAATTATCTTAGCTAGGCACTTGAGCACTCATAATGATTTCTTCACATAATCGCTTATGTTCTGCATTGTATCTGAATTACTCATGTGTGTATATTTCCCTACATGCTACCATGCTCGAGTTGCCTTACTCTTCTCTTCATGCAGTAATTTCTTTAACTTTGGGATATCAGCTCAATTATAATTTCTTAAAATTTGAGAATTACCTGAGGAGGTCAAATATCAGTGTTATTATCGGTCATAGCACTATGTACTTGTTCATGACACTTGTCATAGTTGCAATTTACTTTCCCCTGAGTGGTTATTTTATTAATGTCTGCGTCTCCCTCTAGGCCTCTTAGTGCCATTAAAGCAAGCCACTGTGTCTCTTTTTCCCTGTCAATGTACATATTCCTAACTAGACACAGTATTGGGATTGTAACCGGTACTTAACATTAGTTGAATAAATGAATAAGTGAAACATATTTTTAGGTTGGGGATAATATTTCCTAGAAAAGATCACATATTAAAGTGATTCATCAATTGATCAATACCAGCAGTGTTTCTGAGTTGGAGAGTGTTGTTGAAGGCACAGGCTATGAGTTAGATTGCTTCAGTTCTTATGAGTATTTGTGTGACCGTGGGTGACAGGGCCTGGGCTACAGTGGGACAAGCAAGGCACGCAGAGCTAGGGTATACAATTTGAGCTGGTTCTTACATCCCAGAGAGTGAACACCACACTGAATTTTGCATCCTGAGTACCTCACTTCCTTCACCCCAGCCTCTAAGTCCTGATAGACATATTCCTTAACTTCTGTCAAGCCTGGTTTCCTCAGTTATAAAATGAGGCTTTAAGAAACTGCCTCTACCATACAAGGGTGTTTTTAATATATGATGAGATAAAATTATAGTGTGCCTGGTGTACAGGACCAGTCAATAGATACCAGCTTCATAACCTGTTGTCGCCAAGACTGAAGTCAGGCCCTGAGGCAATGGGCCCAAAGCAGGTTTAGATGGCATGAAAAAGCAGAGAAAAATATGAAGCTATCTGGGAAAACAAGTCAGAAAGCACTCCAAATAGTTAAAAAAATTATATAAACAGCAAGTATAAAAGAAAGAGTGGTAGAAAAATGCTAAAAACAACTTCATTCCTTACCTCACAAATCTCCTAGGCCTAAACAATGTTATACTAACAGTAAAAACAAGTATTGAGGTTTTTGTTTTTGGTTTAATTTTGGTTGTAAAATTAAAAAAATTATTCCATATTATTGCCAAATAAAACATTTATTGAGGCTGACTGGTTTCTGAAGCTGACATCATCTTCTCTTGTCTTTGGCATGGATGATGAACTTTCTACTCAGGGCTTACTTGCCTTTTTCTTTTTCTTTTTATTATTTTATCCTCGCTTGAGGACATGCTTACGGATTTTAAAAAAAGGGGAAGAGCGGGGAAGAGAGAGACAAAGTAACATTAGAGTAAGAAACTTCAATGTGAAAAGCATTGATTGGTCGCCTCTTGTACTCATCCCGACTGGGGACTGACCCCACGACCTGCGCATGTGCCCTGACCAGGAGTAACAACTGCGATTCTTTGGTTTAGGGGGCAACACTCCAACCAACTGAACCACATCCATTAGGGCCTTCCTTGTCTTCTTCAGGATAGAAAATTTGCTTTTTTATTTTCAATTGATAGATGTTCATCCAATGTTACCTATTTGCATCAACCATAAAATTTCTTAATGTATAAAAACATTATGGTCCGTTGTTATTCTCAAAAAAGGTAGCTCTTTCATGCTAAATTAGAAAAAATATCATAAACTTTTTTCTTGCCAATCAATCATGTTACAAAGATTTCCCCCCAAATTGTGCATTATACTAATGCATACATTTTAAAATAAGACAGATCACTTCTAAATGATTGTCTTTAAAATTTGCATAATTAGCTAAACTAAATTAATGTCCTGAACTTGGCCATGATTGCCAAATTTGAAGGTCTTACACCACTTTTGATGAAGAATTTTGAATTAATTTATTCTCTCATAAAGTTTAAAGGCATAATCAGTTTCTAATTTGAAAAAGCAAACTGGTCCAGAAAATTTTGCAAACTACTCTAATAAGTTCTCTTGGTATTTCCCACAGAAGCTGAACAAATGTTGATAGAGGGACACACTGTTTACTTATGTCTAATCTTCCCATCTGACTTATATAAATGTCACAGATGAATCTCAGACACATGTCCAATGCCAAATATCCATAAGATGTCCCTGAGAAGTGACAATCTACATTTAAAGACTGATTAGAGAAGAGATATTTTTAGCTTGAAAGAAACTGATAATTGAGGTGTGGAGGTCCTGGAGGGGGTGGGGCAGGCAGAAAAGTATGGAGAGAGCTTTAAGGGAGGGTACACATTTGGGAATATATTAAGTAAAGATATTGTTGAGAAAGTAGTCAATGGCATTTTCTCTCTGAATGCCACATGCTAGCCATTGTTTTAAAAGCTTTATATAACTCTTATTTAATCTTTATAGTCTTTTTAGCTTGGGAAACGGGATCTTAAATAGGTCAAATAACAGTCTAAGTTGCCAGTGTCAGGACGAATGGTAAAAGAAGATTTGAATCCTGGTCTATCTCATTCCTGAGTTTATGATTTTAATCACCAAATCATACATGGTTTGGGCTACATTAACCTGTTAACCTTCATTCTTTAAAACCACATCTTATAGAACAGGTTAGCATTATTGGACTAATAGACAATTGTAAATGAAATTCACTTGTCATTAAAATCAATGATGTAATGTAATGCGCTGAAGGGAAAAATACTCAGCAGCTTTAACCTGAAACCCATAGTTGTTCCTTAAGTAGGAACAGCCTAATCTTGCTAGGATGTCTTTTATCCTTCTTTCAGGACAGGAAAAGTCTTCTAAGATCAAGTAAAGATTTAATAGCTGGTATTTGGGAAATTCAACAGACTCTTTTACAAAAAGAGTCCTTCTGTGCTAGTGTGCCAGTTAGAGAGAAATGCAAAGAGGGAAATCAAGCACTAATAGGCTCTCTCAAGGTAGTTTCTTTTTGTAGTGCAAAACAGACCTTAGAGAGCAAGGCTGTACCCAGCAGGATGACCCCCTAACTGTCTCTGACTGTGAGCATCAGGCCAATCATAGAAGACACTTCAAATGATTTTTACCATGGGAGTGTAGTGAGACAGGCTTTTGTGTTAAAAGCCAGAGATTGGCGAAATCTGATGAACAAAGTAAACTAATAAAATAGAAATGGACTCAAAGATACGAAGAACAGACTGAGGGCTATTGGAAGGGACAGGGGTTGGGGGGCTGGGTGAGAAAAGTGAAGGAATTAAGCAAAAACAAAAACAACAACAACAACTCATAGACACAGACAATAGTATGTAATTACCAGAAAGAAAGGGGGTGGAGGGAGGTAGGCGAGAGCAGAAAGGGCAGATAAGTAGTGACGGAAGGAGAGTTAGTTGACTTGGAGTGACGAATACACAACACGATATACAGGTGGTATAGTACAGAATTGTACACTTGAAGCCTATATAATTTTATTAACCAATGCTGCTCCAATGCATTTTTTTTTATGTGAGAGATTGCATTAGAGGAGTAGTTAGGGGAGACATTCAGCTATGATGAAAACCAACCCTCCAACAATTCTTTCATAAGAAAATATAAGGACCATATTTATTTTCATTTTTTCAGTACAACTTATTTTCAAAAGTCAGTCAATGGATTCATTGATAAGTTTTGGTACCAAATTTTATTTATCATTGTGATTTTCAAAAGATGTAATTCATTCACAGTGCCCAGCTTGAGAAGACTTACAAAGATGTGTGTTTGTGTGTGTGTTTATAGTCACAGGAGATAATACACATGATGAAATAGGGGAAAACATGGTGAGAAAATAAGATGAAGCTAGGGGTAGGCATGCTGTAAAGACTTATGTAGCTCTTTTTCTCTATTGGATCACTCATTTCCTTAACAAATATTTATTGAGTGCCCCTTGTGCACCTGACCTTCTCCAGACACAGGGTGTTTGCAGTGAACAAAGAAGGTAAACATTTCTGCCCTCATGTAAATTACAGTGCAGACAGGATGGGAGTGAGGAAATGGATAAGCATTATACCTCAGTAAATTACATATCTTGTTCATAAAAAAGTGACAAAAGCTATAAAACAAAATTAAGTAGTGGAAGGAGACAGTTGGAGACCACTGGGAGAGGGGCATACAATTTTAAGCAATGTGGTATTTTAGTTATTAGGGAGATGCACTGTGCTCTTGTTCACCTGCTTCCAGAAACATGACAGGACTGCTCTTCTCTGTCCCATTGAATTTTGGCACAGTCATGTGACCACTTTGTCCAATAGAATAGGAACAGAAATTATGTGTGTCACATTTGAACAGAAATCTTTAAGAGATGTTCATAATTCTCCAAGTTTTCTTTCTCTTCCTGTGGCAATCAATCACTGACAGGATGGTATCGGTTCCTGAGGCTGCAGGTCAGGACACCAGAACACTGCTCCCTGCTGGCCCTGGTGGTCGTGCAGTGTGAGCAAGAAACAAACACACTTGATGGTTGTCTGTTATTTCACTATGACGTCCATCCTGAGCAGTGTGGCTGGTCTGAGTCCATTTTAAATAGTTGCTGCCAGTTTGTTTCTTAGGCTACCAGCAGACAAAGTGCTAAACAATGGGATGCCTTATATAGCAGGTTGTTGGTAACCTACAGGTCAAGTCTGACCCTCCTCTTGTCTTGTATGGTCTGCAAGTTAAAACTAATTTTTACATTTTTAAGTCATTAAAAAATATAAGATAAATTCTATTTTGTAATACATAAAAATTACATAGAATTTAAATTGTATGCCAATGAATAAAATTTTATTGGAACACAGCCACATTCATGATGTAATGCTCATGGGTTGCTTTCCTGCTACAACAGCAGAGTTTATAGTTGAGTTGAGATTGCAAACCCTAAAACACAATTAGCCCCTCTGGAGAAAAACCTGGCTGAACCTTGCATTACAGTGGTCACATGGCTCATATCATTGCTTAGAAAATGTGGAGTTACTCTTCCTGGGTGTGAGAAGTCCAGTGTGTAAAAGTTTTCCATAGCTCCTTTAACAGAAGAACTGGGAAATATAGTGAACAAATTCACTAGCAGAGTTTCTTATTTGCATTTCTTATTGTGGGCATGTTGAAGTACATTCATAGTTCATTAAAAGCAGTTCTACACTGGGACAAAATGTTGTAGCTATGTGTTTTGTACAAGTGTCTTGGTAGACTCCTGCCTTAACTCTCAAGGAATTTATACTCTAATTAGAGAGAAAAGATCCCCAAGAATACTAAAATTAAATAGATGGAGCTTATGCTAGATGAATTTTATAGCCAGGAACCCAAGGGAGAATTTGTCACTTGGAGAAGGGCATGTCCTCTTGGAGAAGGTCAAAGTTTAGACTCATCTCTTTTCTAGGCTGCTGTTGTTGCTTTTAACCCCAGTTGGATTTTGAAACATCTGCAAAGGCTCCATGTAGTTAATAAAAGTAGATTAAAGTCAAGTTTTCATCGTCTGTCAACAGCTTGCTTATGTAGCCTTTTCATTAAAAACAAGCAAAACAGCTCACAACAAAACAGATTAGCAGGTCAAAGTTGGCTCAGTATTTTATCATCAAGTCAGGGTTGCAAAACCACTATATATTCCTATTACTAAGCTACATATTACTGTACCCAGTAAACATACTATACCATATACTACACTGATTTTGTATGAGTTTGCCTGAGAATGATTAAGGAATATAGCAAATCTGTTGGATTGGGGAAGATTCAATGGCTTTTTTGTCATCACTAGCACACGGTTAAGTTTAAAAGGACGAGCAGAATGAACTAAAAAGAAATATAACTAAAGAGCATGTGCCAAAAGAAAGGGTTGAGGAAAAGATAAAGAATAGGCAATGAATGCTATCTAATCAAATTAGGGTCCAGGACCCCCAACAATGCAAATACTAAAATCAGTGGATGCGCAAGTCCCTTATATACAATGGAATAATATTTGTATGCAACCTACCACATCCTGCTGTATATTTTAAATCACTTTAAGATTACTGGTAATACCTAACACAATGCAAATGTTATGTAAATAGTTGTGAAACTCTAGCGTTTAGGGAATAATGACAAGAAAAATAGTCTGGACATACTCACTATACACATATTCATTGTAGCTCAACTACATAGTCCATGTCCACAGTAATGCAACAATCTTTTTCTGAATGTGTTTGAGCCTCAGTTGGCTAAATATACAGATGTGAGCCCACGAATACCCGAGGGTGACTTTGGTCTTATTCATGTTAACACCACTTCCATTTTAACTTTGCCGAATTAACTAAACTAGTATTTTTTTTAAATTGTCCAAAATGAAAAACTAAAGACAGAGTTTTTATTATGGAGTTCCAAATCTTCCCAAGGATATGGTTGTATTGCAGATTTAAGTCAGTATAAAACCTAAATGTAATATAAATTAAAGAGCTTTCTCCACAGAATACAGAAAATGAAGCACATTCATTTTCTGAATTGCAAGCCAGTTTGTCTGGGAAAATATGTTTTCTATAATTAAATAAAATCATGCTGCCTCAATGGCTTGTATGTTATTGACTAGACAGAGCACTTCGCCCTGGGAACTTGTTGAAGGCCTACACTGTGGACTCTAAGGTAATAATAAACCGAAACTTTATCTCTAATGATTAAAGCACCACCTAAGGCAGTGTGGTGGTATACAGTTCCACAGGAGGGAATGGAGCTTGCTTGTTCATTCCCTTGAGGCTATCCAAATCGGTTATCTTCAGGAGAGGATTAAGGTTTCAAGGCAGAGAAAGACACTTCTCTTCTTTCCTTCATTGGGGAAAGATCAGTCTGGGAATGCTTTGATGCTGTTTCAGACTTTCGATCTAATTTGTGCCATTTATTTCATTCAAGATCACCAATTCCCACACCTCCTGCAAGGTTACTGCATTATAGTACAAATAATAAAAAAAATTACAAATTAGAGCTTTGATGAGAACAACAGGAACAAAAGCAATGAACTCAAGTTCTTTATTGTTTTATATTGTGCTGGCCAGTGCAATAGATGCTGAGGAGACAGCAATGAATAGGACAGTTTCTGCACTCCTGGGGCCTGTAGTTCTTCCCCAGTGGCAGCCAACACAATCCTTAAATGATTTATTTAATTATTTCAGGAGCTGAGTGGTGCTGCAACCTTCTGACAGCTGGGCCCCTGTCTTTGTGATCTCTATTAAGGTGGTTACAGTTTGGGTGCTGGACCTACCACTAGTCCTCTGTAATTTGTTGGAACAACATGCACACATGCTGACTTGGAGGAAAAGAGGGATGGTCTTTTCTAAGACAATGATGATACCAGGGTTGCAATTATTTAAATGTGTGCATTTATTAATCATTAAGTTATATATAGACCTCAACTTTGTAAAGCTTTCTGACTCATGTTATTACTACTTTCTTTCAGTCTACCCTTCTTACTGGAGTGAGTATTGGGGAGAAACAGCTGCATCAGTGGGTAAGTAAGCTGGAGTCATATAATAAAGAAAACTGCACTTAATGAGGATGCATTAGAGTCCTCTGATCAGGTTAATGGCATTATTATAGTTATACTTTAAGCAGAGTAAACTAGCTCTAGGTTGTAGAATGGGTAAGAATAGAAAAGAATATTAGTTGGGAAATTATCTTAGTTTATGTGACAAATAATAAGTGTCGTGGCCACCGACCGGCAGTGACCATGAAATGCTGTGGATGGCTCATCGATACACGAGAAAAACATACACAGAGACAACCAGGTCCTGTGGGGAAGTAGGAACAGAACAGCCACTCTCTCTAGTGGGGAGCACTGGGTCACCCTCCCTCGGGGAAAGCCCCTAGGGGAGAGTGCCCGGTTCTCCTGTCCCAGAAGGCTTTTATTGGGTTCGTTTGCATAAGAATTCAGGTAAAGTTCCTTACTCATTGCCAGTAAGAAAGTATCAAACAATAGACAACGAGGAAGTCTGAAGGCTTATTATGAGTCAGGGTCAGAGTTGTAAAAGACTTTGAGGAACAAACTTACTTCCTCTTTGGACCCTTCTCATTCAATTGAGAGCATTCTAAACAAAGCAGGTTTCACAGGATTTTACATATTCTTTCTTAGGCCTGGTCACCTGGGGAACCTGCACTTTCCAGCACAGGGCAGCACCACCCTGTCATTCTTTCAGGCTTAGGTAGAGCAACGGAAGTAAGGCAGCCAAGAGATTAGATTTTCTCACAGACCATGAGCACTCAGGCTTTGTCAAAGCTGAGGGGTGAGGTTCCATCACCCCCTTTTGCTATAGCCCCCAAAGTCCTTCCTTGGGGCCTCCCACATGATCGTGCATGTCTTAGGTCGTTCCCCCCTTGGGGAATCTTACCCAGCATTGGCTAACTGACCAAGCACTGGGGGCCAGGCAGGGTGAAGTAAAAGGAGCAGAAGTGGTGCTCCTGCCAGGGAGATAAGCTTGTCTCCTTGCTGGCTTACGGTTCCAAGGTCATTCCCTCAACCTTAGCTTTGGTGGGGGTTACAGCTTCTAATACCAGGCAGGGCGGTTCCCAACAAGTAAGTCCCCGAAATAGTATGTATGAGGGGGAACCACAGAAAGTCCAGAATTTATTTATAAAAATGTGTGTATTTATTCTTACATGTTTCAACTTCAGTTGTCTTCAAAGTACTCTCCACTTGATGCAATACAACTATTGAGACTTTTTTCCACTGCTCAAAACAGTTTTTAAATTCATCAATTTTCATGGTTTTTAGTGTTTCTGTTGTTTTTTGATTCATCTCTTCCATATAGCCAAATGATTTCCCTTTGAGGATTTTTTTCCACCCAGGGAAACAAACAAACAAAAAGTCACTTGGGACGAGATCAGGTGAATAAGGAGGGTGGAGCCCCAGGGGTCATTGCTACTTTTGGTCAAAAACTGCTGACTACTCAGCACAGTGTACGGAGGTGCACTCATAAATCCCCCATCATGAGATGGGCTAGCACATTGAAAGAGTGTTCAAAAAAAATTTCACTGAAGCCAGCACATTTTCTTACAAAAATGTCAGCTGGGACACTGATACAGATGGGTTCCTAGAACACTCACTTAGTGGGGGAAGACTGTACTAAAAGGGCCTACCTTCCAGAAAATAATTAATTTTGGGGGGGTCACCCGCATGTATATAAAGGACACTGAGGAAAAATGATTATGACTACCTTTTGCCAAGTTGATATCAGAGATGAACATTTTCTGTGTTGTCTAATGATTAATAGTAAAGTCTTTGGAGATTGACAGACCTATGTTTTATGCCTACTTCTTCCATTTTCTAGCTGTGCAATAACTTAAACCCTTTGAATCTCAATCTTCTGATCTGTATAGTGGTGATAATAATATGCAAGTAAAAGGGCATTGAAAAGAAATGTGATGATTTGTGTGTTGTGTAACAGTTAATGAGCCTGGCATACATTATATAGACACCAAATGAGAGCCTTTAGTGAAATAAGTGATAGCAGAAGTTGTAGTAATAGAAATACTAAAATGCTAGATACCTACATATAATCAATCAATGTCCAGGGTTTGAAGTATGTGTTCACTATTTTCAATTCATTGATTCCAAAAATATTTACTGATCAATTACTTTCTGATAGGTTTTTCTTGCTCTGGGACCTGGGGACACATTTACCTAACAAAATACCCCCAAATTTCTGCCCTCTTGGAGTTTGCATTCTAGTAGGGGCAGGCAGATTATAAAATATAAACATCATAGTTAAATTATAAATAGAATGTGACATGTACTATAAACAAAATAGAGCATGGTAAAAGAGATGGAACATTTTAGGAAGTCCAGCCAAATATACATGTAGGGTCAGAATTGACCTCATTCAGAAGGTGGTATTTGAAGAAAGACTTGAAAGGAATGGAGGAGACAGTCACATGATATCTGGGGGAAGAATGTTGCAAACAAAGAGAATACGAATTCCTGGGGTGGGGCATGTCTGGTGTGCAGTAAGGACAGCAGGGAGGCCAGTGCACACGGAATAAAGTGAGCAAGGGTATAGGGGAGGGAGGTGAACTACTGAGATAACAGTGTGGGTGGGAAACCACGAGAGCCTGCAGGCCACACTTCATCCACTGGTGATGTAGCTTACTAAGTGGAGGGGAGGAAAACCTGAATCCACTTCTGAAGAGTGATAAAGTTTCAGGTAGTAAATCTGAAGTCCCTTGCCAAGGGAGAGCTGGACTTGACAATTCTGCAGTACATGGACGACCTCCTCCTGGCAGCCCCATCCTGGGAACAGTGCTGGGAGGGAACACACACGCTGTTGAAGCACCTGGCTGAATCATTTTACTGAAGTCAAGCCTAGCCGAGAGTTAAAATGCCTCCTGGTAATCATGTACACCTTCTTTGGAAGGGTTGAGACTTTCCCCACCAAGATGGAGAAAAGCCAGAAAGTCACCCAAGCCCTCCTGAGAGAGGTCATCCCAAGGTATGGATTGCCTCTGACCATTGGAAGTGACAACGGGCCAGCCTTTGTCTCACAGATCATCCAAGAAACAGCCAAGCTTCTGAACATTGCGTGGAAACTACACACTGTCTATCGACCCCAGAGTTCTGGGAAGGTAGAGCGGATGAACCGGACTCTTAAGGAAACCTTAGCTAAATTTTACCAGGAAACTGGACTGCCCTGGACAGACTTGCTGCCACTAACATTGCTTAGGATTAGAAATGCCCCTAACCCCTCAGGATATACTCCATACAAGTTAGTTTTTGGGAGACCTCCTCCAATTCTCAGTATACAAAAGGGGGGACTCCAGTTGCAAGGTGAATTAGGACAGAAAAAATATCTTCAGAAGCTAGGGGAAACATTAGTAAAAATAAACGGGGCCGGGTTGGGCCAGGGACCCTCACTCTGAGGGGGGCCAGTGCAGTCCTTTAAATCAGGAGTAGTGTATGGGTAAAGGATTGGAAAAAGAACCACTCCAACCCGTGTGGACCAAGCCATACTTGGTATTAGGAACCACCCTGACTGCCCTTAAAGTTGCAGGAATCACCCCTTGGATCCACTACAGCCGGGCCAAAGCAGCAGCAGATCCTGAGGACCTGCAACTAGGCCTGCACCTAGGCTACCCACGCTGAGGCTTTGGAGGATGCCAGCCAATAAAGGAGACACCAAGGAAGGGACCATTGTTCTGCAGGGTACCTGACTTTGATTGGCACCTTTGCAGGAGTACTGGGAATTGGACTAGTGACTATGGTCCCTGTGGAATGGAATCCCATGGGGAAGATTGCCCTAGGAATAGTTTATCTCTGTTTGGTCTCTGCATTTGGGTTTACTGTATGCTTCTCTTGACAAATGCAGCCCCTGTCTCAGCCCCAGCCTGCAAATGTAATACCCCTGGGCGTAGGATTATGCTCAGAGGTAGACTGGTCTCTTACTATCTCCCAGGGTCAGCTTTCAGCTCCTCCACTGACATGCCATCAGGTTGCGTTCAGCCACAGCAATCCCTCTGCACTTGGCGAGGGAAGGTATACCAGACTGGAGTGATATCCAGGACCACAGGATACCAGACTCGGAGGTGTCACGCATATGGGACCCTGCATCCTCCGGACCTTAGTCCAACACCTGGAGGCCACAGTGACTCATAGGGCAGCTGCCACAGTGTTAGCTCTCCAGCAGTACCAACACCGGTATCAGCAGTTGCAACCCTCCCCAGCACCTCAGCCGTATAGCCAGGTATATGGTGATTCTAAAGGGCTACAAGCACCTTATAGCATCAAAAGGGGGGACTGTGACAGGACATAGCTGAGCAGTAGCCATTCTTAGATAGGAGCTGGACAGCAGCCATTCTCAGACAGCAGCCATTCCCAGATAAGCAGTTATCTCAAGGTTGTATGCTAAACCCCGCTTTTTCTGTTTCTGTATGCCCGCTTTCAGCAGCTGCTCTCCTTTCCCCTCCTCCTTCTTCCTTTGTAACAAGAATATAAGCAGGCCCCTGCCTGAGCTCGGAGCCCAGAATTTGGAATCTGCCTCCTCTGGGTCCCATGTGTGAATAAAAGTCCACTTTGCAAACCCCAAGGCCATTTGAGTCGTCTTTTCTGTAACAATATGAAAGGATGCTCAGCATCACTAGCCATCAGAGAGATACAAATTAAAACCACAATGAGATAGCACTTCACACCAGTCAAAATGGTCATCATAAACAAATCAACAAACAATAAGTGCTGGTGAAGTTGTGGAGAAAAGGGAACCCTAGTACACTGTTGGTGGGAGTGCAGGCTGGTTCAGCCACTGTGGAAAACAGTATGGAATTCATCAAAAAACTGAAAATAGAACTGCTTTTTGACTGGGCAATTCCACTGCTGGGATTATACCTTATGAATCCCAAAACACCTATTCAAAAGAACCTATGTACCCCAATGTTCATAGCAGCATTATAAACAATAGCCAAGAGCTGGAAACAGCCTAAGTGCCCATTAGTAAATGAATGGATCAAAAAACTGGTACATTTAGAGAATGGAATACTACACAGCAGAAAGAAAGAGGGAACCCCTACCCTTTGTGACAGCTTGGGTGTAACTGGAGAATATTATGCTAAATAAAATAAACCTGTCAGTGAAAGGCAAATACCATGTGATCTCACCTATAACAGGAACCTAGTGAACAAAACAAGCAAACAAGCAAAATGCCTCAGTACAAACAGAGGCATGGAAACAAGGAACAGACTGACAGTGACGGGGGTAGGGTAGGTTAAGGGGGATAAGGGGAGAAAGAAGGGGTAAGGTCTTGTCAAGGGATATGTGTAAAGGACCCATGAACATGGACAACAGCGTGGGGAATGACTATGGGAGTAGGTGTGGGAGGGGCAGCGGAGAGCAATAGGGGGAAAATTGGGACAACCGTAACAGAACAACGGTAAAAAAACAAGATGGTCCGCTCTGCATAACAATTTGTGAGTTGCCCTTGAGCCAGCCCTTAAACAACTCTGGAAAAGTCTTTCACAGCTTTGGTAATTTTTGTTTTAGATGTCATAGCCAGAAGATTTAGTCCCTGTCCACAGTCAATGTTTATGTAATAATACTAAAAACCTGTCTTGATAAAATATAACTTATGAAATTAATAAATAAAAGGAAAATAAGGTAAAATTGGCCCATGTCTTCTCAGAAGTCATGCATTTTGGCACAAAACTTGAGGTTGAAAAATTGCCTTCGGTTAGTCAGTGGATTAAATTTAGAACTGGAATTATATGAATGGATCCTGAGTGTGTGTTGGTGTTTGAGGCAGTTGTTAAAGTAGGCGTCATAGTGTAAAAATAGAGAATGACAGTAAATGAATGCCCAGAGGATTATATGATCTGCACTGCTCTTGTTACTTGTCACTTGGGCTTGTAGTGCCGAGTCAAATTTCAATAATCTTAGTACCAGTATGCTAATGGACTCCTTCATTTTTTATTGCCATATTTTAAAATGTAAAAGGTTTTTAATATGAGGGAAAATTTTAACTAGTGAACTAATTATTTTGATTTGATAGAATTTTTCTCATGTTCATTTTGACAATTATTTGTGACTACTATAGATAATTAGGGGTTGTGTATTTTTTTAGAATACTGTAAATAGCATGGAAAACATTAGCTGAACCATTAATTTAAATGAAGTATGAAACACTTTATGCTTTTGACCTTTAAATAACATTCCCTATTTGAAAAATTGCTTGTCAAATTATAGCTATCTTTTCAATTGATATCAGGCATTGTAAACAAGCGCCTGATTTACATATAACACATTTAAATCTAAATATTTGGTGGTAACCATTGACAATTGTCCTCATAAACCAAACTTCATTGGCTTTGAATATTCTAAATGGAGTCAAATATTGCAAATAATAAATTTGCATCATTTAATAAAAACTTTGTGCTTTTCAACATGCTTAATTATTACTCCTCAATATATCTAAGGGTGAAAAACTTTCACCTTAAGATAATGCTCTTTGGTAGGAAAAACTTGTCCTACAGACAAGAAAACAAAATAGATTACACATATACAAATATAACAGTAACAACTGAAAATGACCCAGCAGTATCATTTGTCTTTTTCTTATAATCAAATTGATGACTTGGGGGTAAGAAATGGTGAATGTATTTTAGATGGACACTTTCATATTTCACAATTATTTCCATTTATTATGTTAGTTTAGACAGTATATGGACTATGTACTAGTCCTGACTATTAATGAATTTTCTTATTCACAAATGAATCTTTCACAAAAGATGAATCCATCTTTTGAGAAGTTAAAAGTTTTACTTCCCAAACTGAGCAAACACATTTCCTAAGACCTTATCAACCTTGCCATGGAACAGACAAGCAAAATGCTGAGTTGAACTGATGAAAAGTATCCCAAGTCATTAACTACTAATGATGGAGCTTGTAAAGTACAACATCTCTGGAGAAAGGAACTGGCTTGCCTTATATGCATCATATTTTTATCTGCATTTCAATACTGCTTAAATATGTACTTCATTAAAGGGCACAACTAAAATAGAAGGGCACCTGCTAAGTCAGAGCCATAAAACAGATCTACAGCCTGCTGGCATGTGAAATTTCTCTAATTTATATTTTTTATGAAACTACCCTCACATTATGTGGTTGGCAGCATAAATAATAAAGCATGTTACTTAAGCAATTTTACATTTACTGTACTAGTAAGTAAATGCAATGGCCACCCTTATTCTCAAACAATAAAAACTACCCAGCCTTTTCATGAAAGATGATTGCAATTTCCATTGGCCTATATATGCAATGAAAAACCATAACTCATCAAAATTTTAGCTATTTTCTGTTAAGATAGAAGAGCATTTTGCTTAAACATGGAACGTGGTATTAAATATTCATGAAACTGAATAGAGTTTAAGTACTAAGTAAAACTCAGATTCTCTTCCACTAGATTGAAATTCTTTTTGCACTAGGAGAAAACTGCCACTAACTTGGAGAGGTATTCAGAAACACCGTAAAGTGATGGTACAATATGTTCAAAGTGCTATAGTTATTTGGAATTGATTTTTCTGAAAAGTGTGCTCCTCCTCTGAAATTGATTCATGATAACAGCCTCCACTTGGGTCAAACAGTATTTAACCGCTTGTAAATTTTAATTAAATGATTTGTCACTTTGAACACATAGTTTGTCATCTTGCAACTAAACGATGTGTCTTTATCAGAAAATGACTCAGGGGGAAGACATTCATCTAATTTGTCACTTGGACACCCATTAAGATAATTTGGCTGTTGCACAGGAATAAAGTTGAAAATTTGTGAAGTAGAGTGCACTGCTTTTAGTAAGCAGGATCACACTGTAAACTGTTATAAAACATAATTTGCTCTATAATTAATTTCTAATAAGTACTTTATTTCTGGTCATTTTTCATTAGCAGATGTTTAACTTTCTGAGAAGAGAAAATTCTCCAGTGGAATTTAGTATCTACATGAAAATATGGGGCTGCAAGTGAAAAACTATAAGCTGAATTAAAATTATCTGAGAGTAAAAAATACATTTGTCAGCAGCACTGATATCACTGTAGACCCAGCTGAGACCTGGTCTGCAGTCTGGTTAATATGATCCGAGACAGCCTGGGACAGAGTGAAAGGGGCAAATGACTAGTTATTGAGGTAGCAGAGATCATAAAACCTTTCTCTTAGAACAGAGTATACATGGCAGAAAGGAAGTTATCAAATATATTAATTTAGTTTCCCAAGAGTTATTAAACAGTTTATGTATGCATGTTTAAGTCATCAAGTCGAATAAGCTTAAAGCCCACAATCACTGAAGTTGTTTCTTTTCCACACTGATGCAGTGGTGACATACCCAACAGGAAACAGATATGTCAGCCGAAATTACAAAACATCTTCACAGGTACATTTATCTTGAAATTGAAGAGTAAAGTCTCTTCAGTCATATTACACTCAGAAAGTCCTGAAAGGTTTGGTGATGACACAAGCTTGTGGGAAGTAAACTGGACCTTACTTGTAATATCTTTTTCCATCTAAAGTCCAGAGAGTCCCTTGAAGTTAAGGACCAAACATTAGATGTAAATATTCCCCTTCAGGGTCTATAGATTCACAATGCATCAGAATCTTCTAGGAGTTTTTTTTTTTTTTTTTTTAAATTCCAGTGCCTAGGCCCTATTTCCATATATGCAGGTTCAGTTGTACTGGACAGGGGACTGAGCACTGGTATTCTTACATTCCAGTGTGCAGCCAGGGTTAAGAAGCCCTGAGCTGACAGGGTGGTGCTCAAATAATGTGCAACGAATGGGGCAATCTCCATCATGATGTGAGACAGGCCTGTTTCCATTAGCAGGATAAGATTTCCCATAGTCATTTACATTTAAAATTTAGCATTGTCTTGAGTTTCTATTTCTTCCTAACATCCTTTAATCTTCCCTCATCCAACAACCACCAGTCTATCAACTGTTGATTCTTCTTTGATTTCCGTTTTTTCTCTCTCCTCATGTTGTTTCATATATTCAGACACATTTACTCTTTGGTTTTGCAAAACTCTTTCCCAGCTAATACTGTTTCTGTCTATCACATATCTTATAATGTGATATAATGTGACCATTATAAATGCTCAAAAAATCTTTGTGAAGTACAATGCACATTAAGTTACACCTCTACTTGGAAACTTCTGAAAGCTTTGAGAACTGAAACCATCTATCTCTTCCTAGTTTACTAGTGACATTAATGTGGCATTACTATTCCATTGTCTTTATTATCAAAGGAGATTTTTGCTTACTAAATAAATAAAATTGTTCATTACAGGGGCTTTCTGAGAGACACATCAATTCTTCAATAAAAAGCATCAATACTTTATACAGTAAGAATTAAATTTTTTTTTGAATTTTTAAAGCTTATTAGACCTCAAAATTCTCAAAATATTCTCCTTACTGTGTCCACCAATTCTGCTGTGATCCTTACCTAAACCCCTATGCTGAAAGACCTGCCTTAAACTAACATTAAGTTCTCAATAACGTCTAACTTTGGCTTCTGCCTCTGGGGCACTACTAAATTTTTCAAGATCATCTTCTCAGTTACCTATATGAACAACAAACTCATCATTGTCTTATCAGCATGTTAGCAACATTTTGAAAGCCAGTTTTCTACACTTCCTCAATCTTAACAGAATGGTGTCCCAGTATTCCTTCTCAGCCTGGCATTTCAGTCCTTCTTGAAAATCCAGTCCTTCAGTGATTTTTCTCACCTCATTGCATACACTTCTCCTTTACCTAGTCTATGCTCCAGACCTCCTGGGTGAGCTTCCACTCTCTACTAACATCTCAACCCTTTTAATTACGTGCTGTTCCCTCACTAAAATCTCTCTTCGGTTTAGCTTTCACCTGAGCTAACATTTGTGGGAAATTTATAATACAATTAAACAATTGGAATTAGATGATCTTCAAGTTTCTTTAAGTTCCCTTAATTCAAAAAAGATCTTTGAATATTTTTGCATTAAGATCTATCCTTGAGTCTGTATCAGCAATGCTATTAGGAGTGAGAGATAGAGAGGTATTGGCAAAAATGATGGAATGATGTTAATTAATGGCATATCTACCACAAAATCCAGGCTGGCTACTATCTTTTTCTAATTTAGAGATATTTATAAACTTGGCTTTCACTTTACCTTCTTCCACTCTTTGTTGATATCACCCTAATATAGCATTAGTGAAATCTCAATAGATGAAGTTTTTGATTCTTGATCCTCTAGGATCATGATTGTGGTGTAAAAATAATGATATTCAATTGGTTTAGTGAAATGTTTAATTTTTAGTACTCTAATATTTTTTAGGGATTTGAAAATTGGGTGTATCTTGATTATCTGTAGCTCCATTATCATCCCAGTTGGTAGATCCAAGCTGACTGATCTGAAGTTCTTTTGGTTTCTATTTGTTTAGAAAGAGTGGTACATTGGAAAACTTTCCTTAGATTAGAAGTTGGTGATGGAGAAAAGCTATTTTTGTTTCACTCTGAGTCATGAAAGGCAGACAGTACATTTATATTCTCTAAGTGAGAATTCAGAAGACATTTGGGAAATATCACTTAGACACTTAGACATCCACTCAAAAATTATTAAACAAAAAGAGGTGGAAATGAAATAAAAGTATAAACATAGAAAACTATATTAGATTTTCTAAAAGTAAAGAATTACAATAAAATATTAAAGATATAATAGACTTTACTTTGAGATAATGGGACAGAGAAAACCTGAACCATAAAAGAAATTCACAGGAAGAGTGATAAAAATGATTTAAAAATGTGTGTACATAAATATATGTTTAGATTAAAAAATCAGCAGGTAGATTGAAAGACTTCATATGTCTGAAATGAATTTTTGCAGAAGAAAACAGGGAATAATAAGAAAGCAATACTCGATAGGAAAATAGATGAGAATTTCCCAGAACTAAATATACATATGATTCCTAAGATTAAAGTTGCTGACTGAACAAGGTAAATGAATTAAATACATATTTAGACACTTGATAACATTATAATGGACCTGCAAAAGACAATAGTAGGAAGAATATCACAAAAGTTAGCAGATAGAGGGGATAGACTATCTACAAAGGAGCAACAATTAGACCGATAGAAAATTTCTCATTACAGTAAGATGTCAAGAGATAAGGAATGATAGTTTCAAAGAGCACTGAGGGTTAAAACTACATTAAAAAGCCTGTCATCTCAGAATTAGACATCCTATGAAACAACTGGGAGGAAAAGTGTTAATGCTAGGCCTGTGATTCCCTTATTCTCTACTGGGGACCTGGTTGGCGTGATTAGGGAGAATGAATGACCTTCGGCTTACTTCCTTGTAAAATGCCAGTGACTTTGAACAGCCTTCTTTGCAGTATGATTATCTAGAAAATATTTTTCATAGGATATATTTGGTGTAACTAGGTTGTTTCTTGTAAATCACAGGTGGCAAACACAAGGCTTGCGGGCCAAATCCGGCCCTCCACCTTGTTTTATCTGGCCCAGCACCTTGTTTCTACCTGGCAGCAGTGCCGAGCTCCTTGTCCCTAGTTAAGGAGCAGTTACACTTATACAGTCCTAAAATTACATTCAGCCCTTTGAAGGCAACTACAAGGCTGATGTTGCCCCCAGAGAAAATGAGTTTGACACTCCTGTTGTAAAACATGGACTTTATGGATGTATGGGGAATGGCTTGCTGGAGAATGAGGCGTAGTCATCTAAGCACTCTCTTACTTATCATGGGTAATTATCTGAATATAAAATGAAAGATCTCAAAATCTTTAATGGCTTATTTTATGAAAAATTTACCATACAGGTGAGGGCAAAAAATAGGTTTACAGTTGTGTGTGAAACAAGTAGTTTATTCTTGCATCATTATTTATTAATTATTATATTATTTATTTGTGTTACCACTGTAAACCTACTTTTGCCCACCTTTGCATATTGCTCAACATTATTCTGTTTATATGAAATAGAAACATATCCTAATATAGGAAAGAAACATTTTTAGAAGCTGCATATGTTCATTTTGAGTTCTTGCAGGAAATGAATATTTTGCCTGAACCTACTTCTTGCCTGTTTCCTTTCAATAATTAATCAGATTCAGTACCGGGTAAAATCTATAATGTGCATGAATGTTCTTTGGCAATTTAACCCTTTGGGTTAACACACCTATCATTCAAAAATCTTGAACAAATTCTCAAGCATATCAAAAGTAAGAAAACTTGCCACCCACAGACTCACACGGGAAGAACTAAAAAAATGTACTTGAACAAAAAGAAGAGTTAACCCAGAGGGAAAGAAAATACAAAAGAAACAATGGTGAATACAGAAAGCAGTATATTTTGGTAAAGTTAATTAACTGTTGAAAAAAGAAAACAACAAAATTAGTGAATGTATACAAACATGCATCACTTTCCCATGGGGATACATTCTGAGAAATGCATCATTAATCAATTTGCCATTGTGCAAACATCAGAGAGTTCACTCACACAAATGTGTGTGGTATAGGCTACCACACTATAAGGCATACCACTATCATATATGAAGTCCCTCATTGATCGAAACACTGAGCATGATTGTATGTATCATATTTTGTATAATCTCTCATAGATTTTTCTTTATATTAACCTGATCTGTCTAAAAATAATGTGAGCTACTTGATTGGTTTATAATTGAATAGCAGGAAAGAAAAAAAAAGACTGGAGGATCACACAGGTCTTTAAGAGCTTTAACTGATTGTAGAGTCAGTTCTTGACCAAATCCCTTTTCTACCATTTAATTGTCATTTTTAACAATACAAATCAAAATAAAATAAATTTGAAAAACAATAAATGGCTACTTATATTTTATCAGGTGTGTCTGGGAGTTTAACCTTGCCCAAAGAGAAGTCTGTCCTTTGGTCCTGGCTTCTGAGAAGTAGCTTCTAAGACCTTGGAATATTATACTTTATAACAAGGTCTTTGTTCGCCTGGGAGTCTTGGGCAATGTACCAATGTGACCTGGAGCCTTTGAGCCATATCAGAAATCTGATAGAGGGTGGGGGCTTTGGGTCACATGGTATCAGCTGTCTTTTCTGATGGGCTGGAATCCGACATCTGCCCTGCGGGCAGTCAGCAGAGTTCACGTGACAGAGCAGCAGCAAAAGCTTTGGACACCCAGGTTCAGGTGAGCTCCCCTGGCTGTCAGTGCTGTGTGCCTGTCTCACATATCACTGCCAGGACAGTTAAGTCCCGAGTCTGTGGGGAGAGAACAACGAAAACTCCATGTTTGCAACTTTTCCTGGACTCTGCCCCATACTACTCCTTTGGCTGATTTTAATGTGCATTCTTCAGTTGTAATAAAGAGTAATCACAAGCTTTCAGTGAATTTTGTGAGTCTTTGGTTTTGGGAACCCACCAAAATAATACTAGGTAAAATAAAAATACTTAATGTATGAGAAATTTATTTCCTTCACCATGGCTTGTCGATAATAAGCATACAGTATTGTCGACTATCAGCTTGATGGGCACAAGGAGAATACTGTCTATGAATCAATTCTAACCAAGACTATTTGGTAGCATCCTTACATTAAAAATTTCTTAGTGCCTGCAGTTTTAAGGTGTTAAAAACAACAACCAGGCAGTTTGCTTTTAATATTGATTATATGAGGCAGATATTTCAAAGACTGCTTTTATGTGTGTTTTAGCAGTAAATTTTGTTCACTTTGACTGCAAAACCATCTTTAGGGCAGAGAATTTGGCAGATGTTTTTGTTCAGCAACTTTCTTGACAACTGTGTATGAAAAGCTATTTTTGCCTTTCACAGGGACTGGTCAAAGGCTGAGGTTTGCTTTTGGTGACATCGTGTTAATTGTCTCCCTTGAGGATGCCAGAGTGCTGAAGGCAAGTTAGCCTTTCCTGACTTTTGCCTCTTTGGAGTCCATGCTTCTTGCCTCTAATAGCACTGTTTATGCCTGCAGCGTGGCTGGCTGCCACCCTCCCTGCTTTGCTGCGGACTCCTCTTTTACCCTTTACTTATGCCTGTCTACTGAATTTATGGGAGAAAGTGTCCAGCTACTTACTTAGCTGGAGCTGATGCTGGTTGGGTAGAGGGGTGGTTTTAAAGAGAAGCAGGGTTAGTGGAAGGTGAAGCCCTTGCTTGAAACTCCATGGCCCTTCTAATGGAGGCATCTTGTTCATTTTAGATTACAGGGCTCCGTTATACTTATTTTCAGTATACATTTTGGGTTTTGATCTCAGATGTCTCACAGAGAGAATGAGGAGATAGCCCAATAAACAGATGATATTTCACTCTGGAAGTTTTAAAAAATCACAATGATCTTGTACTTGTATCACTTTATCAGTGCTTTCAAATAAACTAAAGACTGCTTCTGTTGATTTGGGGTGCTTTTTCACAGGTTCCTCATAAGATAAATATAAGCCTTTAACGTTTTTCTTACTCTACTTGTTTCTCTAGGAACTGACCCTCTCTTACATCACTGATTTCTTTTGCTATTAAAAGACACAATGACAGTGGCAAATCAAGATGTGTGTGTGTGCATGTGTGCATGTGTGTCTATGGCATAGAGATACCCTGGCCACCCTAAAAAGGTACAGGCTGAACATGTTAATTTCCTGATAAAATCCTTCAAAGTCTTTGATAGCAAGGGGAAAAAATCTCAAATTCCTTAGCATGGCTTTTAAAGCATTTCATGATCTGGCCCATAGATACTTTTTCCAACTTTATGAAAAATAATTCATAGTGACAACGATTATGTGTGAATGTGACACCCCTCACTTTCATAAACATTTTTCATAGTAAATAGGTTGAGCCTCTGAAAGGATTTTTTATTGCCTTCCCAGTGTCTGTATCCCTCTCCTTTGCCCGTAGTAAGTTGACATTCATTCGGAAACTGCACTCTTCTTCTAGTCTCAATTTGAGTAGGATTAATCCTCTAAGTGACTCAACACCTTAGCATATCCTATTCCTCTGGATATAGCAAATAGTTAATAAGTCAAATTGGACCACAGAGTGAAAGCGAGTCACAGAATATATGTGGGAGCAACTAGAAGAAATCACTTTTTTTTTTTGCCCTGGCTGGTGTAGCTCAGTGGATTGAGTGCAGTCTGCAAACCAGGCATCGCAGGTTCGATTCCCAGTCAGGGCACATGCCTAGGTTGCAGGCCATGTCCCCCAGTAACTGCACACTGATGTTACTCTCTCTCTCTCTCTCTCTCTCTCTCTCCCTCCCTTCCCTTTTATAAAAATAAATAAATAAAATCTTTAAAAAGAAATCACTTTTTCACTATATGTCTCCCACCCCCCACCCGCCCCTACTGGACAATGGTATTGTGTGAGAACCAGAGGACTGAAACTTGTCTGTCATTTTTCTACTACAGAGAGAGAATTTGATTTGTTGGGTGTTAGTGGAAGCTCCGAGGATAAAGCTGATATCATGGATGATTAATAGACAGAGGAGAAAGATAATTTCTCAGTGACACTCTGAGAAGCTAGGTCAAACTGTACCCAAGTCTGCACTTATTTTTTCCTTAGTTTTATTGATATATATTGACATACAACATTGTGTGAAGTTTAGGGTGGACAATGTGTTGATGTGATAAAGTCACATGTTGAAAAATGTTTACACTATAGATTGAACCTTATCTGAAGCCAGCACCTCTTATATTTTTAGTTATATGAAGCCATTTTAAGTTTTTGTCTGACACTTTAAAACATAGCCAATAGTCATATAAATGACTGCTTAAAACATACAAAAAGTATAATCTAAGTATATAAGTTTCTTTATTGATAAAATTTTTTTCCATATGAACTAGGCAAAACTAGTCATTTTACTTTACTAATATAAAAATAATATAGATCAAGAAACCTGACTGGGCTTTATAAGTTTTCAAATCTTAATGCTCCTTAACATAGGTTGTGATTAGTTGTGCCCATCAGTTGAATCTGCTGTAATGATATTCACTGTGCTTACTCGGCCTGGATTTGCTTCCTACTGTCTTGTTTTTGCTTGCTCCCCAATTTACCTGCCTCATCTCTCTGATGCACTTATATAATACACCAATACCCTGACATAGCGTGAAAAACCAATCAGAAAACCAGCCTCCCACTTTAGCTGGTTGGATGTAATCCAAATAAATTCACTATTTAGTAGAATCAATCTGTAGAAAAAAATCATTATAAAAGTATGTCTTACTTGCTTGTTTTCTCTTCTAGACAGGCTAAATATTTAATAGGAATCCAGGTGTTATTTATTCATTTTTATTAGGTTCTTCTGACACCCAATCCTACATTGTGATGGGCAATTAAGGTAAATATATGCTTATGGAGAGAATTTTGCTTCTGGGAAACTATTTTTACACCAATCCCAATCCAATTGAGTTATGGTTTAAATATCTCTTGCTTAAAATCTTTATTTATAGGTGGTAGACATATTTTAAACTATTTGTATTCTTTTATTCATGAGAAAAATCAGAGACTCTGATTGGTAGCAAATAGTTTTTCTCTACCAATATGCAATTAATATTGTCATTGATTTTGTTATCTGCAATGGTATTGCTTATTAAAGATTCTTTGTAGCTATGCGATTACCTGCATGTGAATAAATTACAACTACACAATTATTCAGTGTGCTTTGAGTATTTATACATTTTAACATAGTTTATCTAAACTTTACTTGGTTATGAAGTTTTGAAGGATGGCTCACTTAATATTTTCAGGCTTTTAAAACATTGAAAATAGGATAATTAGAATAGCCTGAAACAATAAAATTAATAGACTACATTTCAGTTAACCCACATAATTACAGTGGCCATATATTCCTAATTCTATTAATAATAATAAATAATACTAAGAATAATAAGAGCCAATACCTATAGAAAGTTTACTAAGTTCCAGTCATTCTTCTAAGTTCTTTATAAGGAATGATTCATTTAAGCATCATAACAATCCTATTAATGGCAATATTATTTCCCTCAATTTATAGATGAAGAAACTAAGGCCAGAAAGATTAAGTAACTTGTTTAAAGCTTTAAGATGATAACTAACTAGTGACTAAAACTGCCAATCTCTGTCCTCCCTTCCTCTCTCTTTCTCTCTCTCTTTCCTCTCACCCTTCTTCCCTTGCTCTCCTCTCTTTCTTAGCTAACATTTATCTAATATACTGTACAGTTCACTGATTTATTCTGTTCATTGTTTGTCTCTTTCTGTTAGAAGGACAGCTCCATGAGGGCATGAATCTTTGTTCACTGCGGTGCCCCAGGCGTGGAACTATGAGGGCACACAGAGGGTGGGCGATGCCTCTCTGTGGAACACATGGGGTGTAGCACCATCATTAAACACAGGGTGCCTGGCATCAGAGGCCTTGCTTCTATCCACAGTGTTGGATATCCTGCCTCAGAACCCAGTGGCAACAAGTAGAACTGCGCCCTATGGAAAAATAAGAAATATTTAGAATAATAACTTACGGATCGGGGCCACAACAGAAACGGGGCGTCTTACATCCCTCACCTCTAATTCTCTCAAAGAACACGAAAGGTAGGAGTACTTATTTGCAGTTTAGAATTGGACTCAGAGAGGTCAAATGACTTATTTCAAAATTACATGACAGTAAAGATTGAAGTCTGAGCTTCATTTGCTCTTTTCACACCAACTATTAGGTTCCTTCTATTAAACTCTAATTCCTTTATTTTAAAAAATAAATGTAGCTAATCCTTATTAACAGATAAACATCATTATAACTGTTTTGTATGCTTATTTCATGTAATAAATGTTTTTCCAAAGCTTCATAATTCAGGCACTATTATGAAGGCTTCAGCAGGCAAGGAAGAGGATGCAGCACTTGATTGAGGTCACGCAGCTGGTCAGTGAGAAAAGCACTTCGGAAAGCCCAAACCCAGGTCTTCTTCCCACACTGTCCTGTGCTGCCTTCCTCTGAAAGTCCCTGTGAAAGCCCAGCACGATGGGTGCTCAGTCCATACTCACACACTTGGGGGAATTGAAAAAATATATGTAATTGAAAGGAATAAAAAAATGACAGAATTGAAAAATTGGAGCATGGTTTTTTATGAGTGGTCCTTAGCTATTTCTATCAATGAAAACTTTAGAAACTATTGCAATTATTCACTGTACATTTCTTTAAAATAAAACCACTTTGTAAACTGTATTGATGGCATAATGTATAATCTTAGGACCTGATTTTCTTGACCCTCCTCTCCCTGACTTTTTCCCATTTAAGTGTTTATTTGAGAGACTGCTTTTATAGGTATAAAATTTTACTTAAATTGTTTGCCTCTTTTATTTATTTGCTTGTCTGATAAATGGTTTTTAGTCATGCTGTAGGTAATAGTTATAGTCATGCCTTTGGTTTAAAATTTATTAATTTGCCTTTTGTATCTTTCTTTTTCTTCCTCCAAATTTCATTTTCCCTGTACCCTTTTTGTTTTCCTGGACACTGGCCCAATTCTGAAGACCAGAAGCCCAATTTCTGGAGCGAATTATAAGCAATTGAGCTTTGGGACTAATGTACCATCTCATTTCAAGCACTAGGTATTTTGATATTGATGAAACACTGAATCAGGAGCAATGAAGATTAAGTCCCTGTTTATTTTTTTAAAGCACCATTAGCTCTTTTTAATGATACCTCTATACGAAGACAAAAACAAACCCACCCCAAAATAGGTGTTCATTTTCACTGTTGTCAAAGTATAAACACATTAATATTAAATAACTAGTTTTTGAAACAATAGCAAAAAAAGGTATTTTGGGCAGAGTTGCTGAGAAACATCTTGCATTTACAGATTTTTTTTAACATGGGAGGAAAAAAATACTTGCCACAGCTCATCTTTCTAAACAAAATAGAACAAACTGTTAAGTGGTAGGAAACAGTGAGAAATATAGTTGCCTAATTCACAAAATCTTTTCTGATTTAGAAATCTTTACAGCTATACTTATCAAGAAAGCAATCACTATTTTAAACAAACTCCGGTATCAAAGGACATAACTAGGACATTTTTATTCTGCCCTTCCATTTTCAATTCTCGTTTCTTAAGTTTCTCATAGGAATTCATGCCAGTAGAGGATTTGAGATTGTTTATTATAAAATAAAATTGCTTTGATATCTAACATTTTTAAGCCACAAGTAACAAATCTCTAAATTGGACATGGCAAATAGAAGTAGTGTTTAGAGAATTATCTCAATACTTACTTAGTCCTTGTGGGTGGGCATAACTTATTAATTCATTGAGTCATGTGGGCATTAACTCAACAAATAATTGGCAGATGACTCTGTATCATCTGCAAATAGGGTGCTGGGGTAAAGTCACAGTAATGCACAGGCCTGATGAAATTTGCATTACAGTGGAGTGGGGGAAACACAAATTTGAAGTGCAGAAATTATCTAGTGCAATGGAGATAAAGACATAAATGAATCAGGGAAGACAAACTGAGAATGGTTGTGTGGGGTGTGTTTAGAAAGGGCCTGGCCAGGGTAGGGCACACCCAGGGGTGACAACTGAGTAAAGATGTGAAGAAGTCATTGAAAGGGCATGTGGATATCTGCAAGAAGTGTATTCCAGGTAGAGCACCAGTGTAATGATCACGAGACAGAGTCCATTTGATATAGCATATTCTAGGAATAGCACAGAGGTTAGTTTGGTTCCCCCAGATGGGCCAAAGGAGAGAGATTCAGGAAATAAAATCGAGTCATGGAAGAGTGCCAGATGTTGTAGGTTTATGCAAACTGTTACATGGTCCTGGGCTTTTACTCTAAGGGGAAGGGGAACCTATGGAGAGTTTTGAGGGCAGAAATGAGGTGATATGGCCTTTTTTAAAAGTCAGAAATAGACTAGAAGGGAGAAACAGCAGTAGCATGGGGCCCGTTTGGAAAGTTTTGCAATAATCCATGATAGAGGTGATGATATCAGCATTTTATAGCTTCATCTCCAGAGATGACTGGACTCCAATGAGGCGTGTGCGTGCGTGCGTGTGTGTGTGTGTGTGTGTGTGTGTAGAATTATACATACAAGTGTATGAAACCTTTAAGGTGGCATGGCCCATGGGTTTTATTTTTAATGCTAACTCCTATCCCCTGGTAGTGACTGCCAGGTGTGCTTTGATGAGAAAGAGTTTAAGGCCAACTTTAGGTTCAGGGGGAAAGAGTCTCATAATTGTGGGAGATGGCATGGCAGTAATGTCAAGTGCATTCAGTCTCTGCTCAAAATAAACTGTCACAAGTAGATTTTAAATAGTGAAGACTTTCTTTCTTTTGGTTTAAAACATAAAAGAAATGAAAGTGGCTAGCATTTAACTATAATTTCTACAATAGCAATATCTAAAATGGCTTTGAAAATGGCACTTTCACTAAGAAATTTCTTCCTCAAAATATCTGTTCCTTAGCATTAAAAGGCAAACATGTATCTCATTTTCTATACTCTCTGGAAAATAACTGATGTGTTCTTACAGAATATAAACTTGAAAACCATATAGGTTATTTTTTCAAGGTAAACTGATTATTACCATACTCTCCTTGATATGACTATGGACTTTGAGCCTTGACTGATAACTAGCTTTGCTAATATGAGCTTTCCATTCTATTTCAGTTTTTGAAATAGGCTTCATGTATACCAATTTTCATGGCAAGAGAATTCTTAAAGTGAC
The DNA here is from genome assembly GCA_004024845.1 of Tonatia bakeri. Taxonomy (NCBI): domain Eukaryota; kingdom Metazoa; phylum Chordata; class Mammalia; order Chiroptera; family Phyllostomidae; genus Tonatia; species Tonatia bakeri. Next base: position 119,250 of record PVIA01003490.1, on the reverse strand, counting down.
TCCATTCGGGCACATGCATAAAACACAAGGTGGATGTTACCCTCTAGTACTATTGGGATAATATTCCCCTTCACATAATGTTATATTTTTCATCCCCAGGGCCAACTAATTTTATTTATTGCTACTGCCTGTAACCCTTAAAGAATACACATGAATCTCCATATACATGTGTATAAAATAAAGCCTTGAAATGATTTCTTCAAAATAGCAATCATTTGCATTTAGCAGGCAGTACAAATTTATCTTTCTGTATAATGCTGCTACATCTTAAAAAGGCAATATCATAAATGAGATTATCCTTTCAGAAAGCAATCCCAGACTAAAATAAATCAAGATATGGAGACTTTACAAATGGCCTTTAATATATTGAATATTACCAGAAAGTGTGTGCAACTCAAATGTTCTATAATAACAATTTATTGTGGAATTCTCAATGAAGTTTTTCCTTTAGAAATATATTATCAGCCTCAGTCTAATACTATTAGGAATCTTCTTTCTTTTCAGAGCTGAGAAAATGGACACAGGATTGTACACATTGAAGTCTTCCAGTTCAATGCCCTCTTTTTAGGGACAGAGAAACTGAGGTCCAGAAAGCGAACAACAGTGAGCACCGACGACAAGAAACTGCTTATCTTAACTCACGAAGACCTCTTTATGACACTGCATGAACTTGACCCAGATTTTTCATATACAAAACTCTATCTCCAATTTCCTTGTTATCAAATAGAACACAATACACCTCTAATATTTGGAGATGATAAGTTCATTATAATATTTTTTGGTTCATGGAAATATTTACAGACTGTTTTCTAGTATCAGCCAAAAATTACTAATTAAATAACCATCACCAAGATTGAAGTTATTTTAGTGAGATGAGGAACAAGATTCTGAGCTTGGTCATTTCAGTCTTTGTTTAGTTAGTAGAAAAAACGTGGGGGTCAATGGACAAAGGAGAGAAGGCAAAGCAGGAGGTGTGGGTGGGGGGAGAGGGAGAAAGGAAGAAAGGCAAATTTACACCATCTCTCACCCCTCCCCGTTGGCCATATCTTATACCCAATAATTTCCATGGTAAATAAAAGATGGCAAAATTCAACTTATCTGCCTAGGCTTGAGAAAAATATGAAAGGATTGGAAGGAACCTTCCTAATAACTCAGCTGGTGCTTCAACTATCATTAGCACGTCCCCAAATAAAAGGATATTCAGACTGAAACATAACATCATTGGCACAAAGCAGGTCTTGCCCTTTTAGTCTCTGGAAGCTTTCTATTGCTAGTTTAGCTTTTCCACTGTTAGAAAGTTGTTTTTTTTTTTGAGAATATTTTCTTAAGGGTATGTTATATGAGTCTTACATTGACATTTCAGTATCTTTTTTTCCCCTGAATTCAAACCAAGTTTAAGAGCTGGAGATAAAAACATATATGCTGAATTAGTACAGTTCCTGGCAACAATAACAAGTCAATAAATGCTATTAGTAATATTATTAGCAACACTTTATAAATGAAAACAATCCTATTGTTTCTCTTTGCATTATGTAATATCATACAGTCTCTAACATCACTAGTTATTTGCCCCCCGCACTGTTCCGTGCAATAGTCTTGAGCATCGGTCAGGCGAAGGAAAGTATATACTTGACTGTGCAAAACAGCAAGGTTATAGAGCAGTTGGAAGGGGCTTGACCCCTTCTATACCATATAGACATAGAAAAACACTAAGAGAAAGAGGCAGAATACATGGAAGATTTTGACACTTCTAAGTTATTTATAAACAGAAGATCTATCCTAAACTCAGTGTCTTTCATAAGACCATTCCACAGTTTTAGGAAGCAATCCCTAGCAATTATTGTGAGAGCCCAGCAGACAGAATCAAGAATGTTCTTGATAGCACAGTCCTACCTACTAATGCTTTGTCTAATGTCACAATAGCATCTGAAGATTCATTCTCCTCTCCAGCTATTGAGGGACTGCTTTCTTTCCTCTTTTCCTCCCAGGCGGATGGATGATTTTAGTGTAATATCTGTAACTACTCAAGAGCTCTCTCCTCAGATGTGCTTTGTTCTCCAAATCTTTTTTACCTGCAGTCTCTCTGATTATTTTGGTCCCAGTTTCATGGCTTTTGCACTTTGTTATTCTAAATTTCACAAGTCACTTATTTGCTCATAATACAGGCATTTCAAACCCTTCTGAGTTTGCACACTTTGTTCCACACCATTTGCCCCTATTTTCGTAACATTAGACAAATTTACTAATAGGAAAGCTGCCAGGATGGTTCAAAATGGAAATAATAAGCCAGCTGAGGAGTAAATAGTACTGATTTATAAAATGACAAAGTTTTGCTCAAAAACTTTGCTTATAGTATAAGTGGTGTGTGTTGCCTAGATACCCTCACAACCAGTAGCACAAAAACAAAAACATTGTGTTAAAAAAATGAGCAAGTTTCTTTTTGTAAGAAAATGTACTTTTCCTTGAAATTTAAGAATTTTTATTTGTTCATTAATTTTCTCTACAGTGTAGTAAATCCTATGTTCTTTCTATTTGATATGCAGATTCTGTAAAACATGTTAATGATGTGGTAAACAGAACAGACTAGCTTACTTGGCATTTTTCTCTAGCATCCCTCAGATGGGTCTTCTTGTACTGCAGAAGCTGAAAAGCTAAAAATGGCATTCACCGAATCCCTTGGAGTTGGGTTTCCAGATGTGATTTATAATTCACAAATCAGATGTATATAAGACTTAAATTCAGAACTCAGTTTAACAGACAGGGCAGCAGTGGTATGTGGGTCCCCTTTGCTCCCAATTAAGGCAGGATTTTTCCAGAGGCAATGGTTTTTGTGATGGATTTCCTGAATTCTCCAGCTTTCTGACATTGGCTAATGTAGTAGTTTCCTTGTTGGGAAGGCATGAAATGTTGTTCTAAAGCCAATCCTGGAGGCCAGCCTAGAGCCTGTTACTGCAATTTTGTCAGCATAATTCTCCATAAAAAGTCACTTTCTGCTCATGATTCTACAGAAGTTTTTGCAACTGAACTCTCACTGACTCAAGTTTGAGGTCTTGAAAATAGGATTTGGGGAGCTGAATGGTTTTGAATCTTCTCCAAAGTTACTATTCCACTCCCCGGAGTCCACTCTTTTCCCAGTGCATGCCATAATTTTCTACCAGTGTTGTTATTCAGTAATCACAGAAGCAGACACTTCATCCAATTTTTAGCTAAATTAACCATATATATTTGCCACCTTTGCCACCATGTACCATGAACTACTTATAATCTTTTTTGTATTATAAACAAAATTTTCTGTGACTTCAGACACAAACCATTTAGATAAGACATCCCAAATTCCTCTCTGTTTGAGTGTCTATTGCCTGCAGCCACCAAAGTACCAGAAAGATGATATCATTTAAGATTCAATAAAATTAGAGATATTTTTCCCCAGAAAATGGTGTTGTATAATGAAATGATTGTGAAATTTGGAAACCAAAAAATCTGGACTTGAAACCTGACTTTACCATTTTACTTACTATTGGTATGACTTTGGAATAATTATTTAACCTTTCTGAATCTGTTTCTCAAGATTTAAATACCTTATAGAGTTCTTATAAAGATTAAATGAGATAATATATTCACACGAATATAGCCCATGTTTTCCCTATTGGAGAATTACATCTTGTCCATTGTATGATGATGGTAAGCAGGCTCTACAATGGAAACCAAAGGAGGTAAGCATTTCCTTGTCTGTGTCAGGCCACAGAGATGACAGGAACAATGACCTGAATACAGTGGATTGGGAACTCTTTCCTGAGATGTGAAATCTTCCAGATAAAATTGATTGTAGTTCATTCATTACAGATATCAAGAGAGCAGCACTGGAGTCCTGTCCAGGCAATTTCATGCTGTGTCGTTTTCTAATTCTTGTCCTTTGAGTATTCCCTTGCTCCTTGTCCATTCTCAGGACTGGTTCCCCTGCCTCTTGCTGATGTTGTTAGCTCCTAACCTATCTTTCTAATAAATTACTTTTTATTTAAGTTCTTCATAGTTGGTTTCTGTTGTTTCCTATAAAGAACACTGATTGATATTCATTTTTCTACTCCATAAAAGAGGAAATTAAGCCACGGAAAGGTTTTGTTACTAATCCAAGGTCACATAGCTACTGAGTAGGAAAGCCAGGATTTAAAGTTGGGTCTTTCTGATGGCAAAATCCCAGAAAAAAGCTGTTTTTCTGCTTAAAGGGAGCTGTCTCACTAAGCCCAAATTTGTCTAACCAGACTCATTTCCCTGGAGTATGCTCAGGAAGCTTCTGTTCAAGCCAGTCTGAGTTACTGTGGAATAAGTAGGACAGAAAACAAAAGTGCATACACTTGTGAAGGAGGAGGATTTGCTACGTTGCTTTCAATTCATCACACCTGGGCTCAAAAATGGGCTAAAAATGTAAATGACTGAACTTATTGGAGAGAAAAAAAAGGCATTTCACCCCCAAATGAAGCAATAACCTCATGTTAATCACTTTGGTACTAATCTAACCCACTTGATATTTAAATGTCTGACTCATAATTTGAATAGATCCATTCTATGTATTGCTCTTTACATTATAAAATAATCTTTAAACTGTCATTGTGATGTTTATAGCAGACACACATATCTTGTTCTTAAATAAAAAAAGTGTTATTTTCTAAATTATTCTTTTGTAAGGCTGTGTTTTTGTTTCTTTGTTTGTTTGTTTATACCAAGATTGTATGAAATTCAGCCAAAGGTGACAATAACTATTATACATGTTTCAATTTTGAAATACAAATTTAGAACTAATATACATTTTTACCTTCTTAATATGAAACTTCAATATTCTTATTCGAGTAGTGCTTATGACAATAGGATACAATGTTCATGGCTAAGGACATTTTAAAAAGCAACATGTAAGACACAGTGTGACCTAAATGAGCATTGTTTCTCCAACTTTTCATTGGTCTGTTTTGTCTTCTAACACAATATTCATAGATACATAACATAGCAGGTATATTCTTGCTAGTTGCCGAGTTGGCAGAGTCTAGAGACTCTGGGGTAAAACCCCATTAGTCTAAATGAGTCTGGGTCATTCTTCCCTCCTTCCACTCTCTCATTGCTTGAAGAAAGAACATGTGACTCAGTCTCCACAGTGAGTCACATCTTAGTAATACCATGTGAAGGGAATATTGCTGAGGGATTTTGGGGAATGCTTCTTCACTGATAAAAAGAAATACAGAAGAAATGGCGCCTTTCCTTTCTTGGGACATTGATGTGTCTGCAGGGAAAGCTTAGAACTGTAGTTATAGGGAACTGGTCCATGTGGCAGTGGTGAACGTAGCTGGGCCCTGGCTCAGAAAACCAAAAGGTGCCAGGTGGCACACAGGAGCCAGGCCCACAGATCGGCTTTCTAGTGGAGAGCCAGGCTTGCATTGTACCTAGGCTCCTTTATGGCTTGCTTTTGCTAAAACTCCCTCTCCCTGAATTGAGGCAGCAAATGTTTATTGCATACCTTTAAAATAACTTCTTAAACTCTGTGCTAATCCTCCCAAGGACGGAGAGTAACCAGTTCAACCCTTACATGTAAGGGAAATGTAATTCCCTTACATTTGCAACATCCTTTTCTTTATTATCCCTAAGAAGTAAACAGCAACATCCTTTCCTGTGCATAATAAATGAGCACTTTCCTTGATGTAAGGCTCCCAGAAAAGCAATAAAGGCTTATCTAGGCAAGGGTTGGGGTACTCTCTCACTCAGAGAGTGGCCACGCTGTCCCTTTCATTCACACAGGACTTCTGCAGTCCCTGTGAATTTGTTCATCGCATCCGCAACACCACGGACATCGCTGTTCGGAGTCTGCATCATGTAGCAGTCAATTTGCGATTTTAAAGGCCATTAGCGGGACACAGAGCTAAATGAAAGAGCTGACTTCTTGAGTTACTTCCTGGTTATGGGAAATAATGTTTCCTTATTGTTTAAGCAATGTTTTTCTTCAGATTGTCTGCTATGTGCAGCCCAAAGTGTCTCAATACATAATGCAAGTGTTTCACAGAAGATCTTAGTACAATGCCTGGCCCATAGTGAATGTTCAAGTAGTATTCCTTAAATAAATAATGAGTGCCAGGAGGTTAACATTATTTGGGACTTACAGACCCAGGAAACACATTTATTTGGGTTAAGGATGACAATAAATGAAGGTGACTACAAGGAAATAATGCATATAATTCAAATGATATGATGAAAGAAAATCCAGGAAAATGCACATTTTAGAACCTCTAGTGATCACCTCTGGGCTTGATCCCCCCACTTTTTTCTTCAATTGAAAATATGAACTCACAGCAGAATGTTTTCTTTTTCTCACCAGTCAACCTAGCGTGAACGTCACTCAACCCTGTCATGGTGAAGGCCAGCCCTCCGTGCGTCCAGCCTACAGGCACTGCACTAGCAAACACTCTCCCATTCCCCAAAGACCATGTCTTCACAATGGAAAATAAGACAGCCACCAAATGTGTAAAATATAAAACAAAACATAAGAGTGTGCTTATTGGCTTTTCCATGAGCATTCCAGGAGACAGAAACTTGTCTTTTGAAGGCTCATTCAATCGGGCAAGGGGAAATTAGAAACTGAAATGAAAGAAAGAGTCTCATTTGAGGGAGAAAGGTGGAGATGACGCTGGAGATAACACCTGACTCACGGGGAGAGAGGTGCCGACATCTGTACGTGTCCCTGAAGCACAGATGTCTTCCTTCTGATGAGAAGTTCTAAACCATTTACAATAGTGTCAGTACCTCTCGAAAATTATCAATTGAACCTTAATTGGGTAAACATTAAGGCCTTTTCCCCATCCTCATTATCAAAATCGCACAGCTAGCCAAGCCTTTGATCTTGTAGCTCTAGCCTTCAAGTATCCATGCATTGTATCATTCTGATCTTTCTTCCAACTATAGGGCTCCCACTTCAGCAACTTTCCCTCCCTCTGAACACAGTCAGTACCCATTTTCTATTTTTCTTTATGTTCATTTGTAGTTTTTATATTTATGGGTTTCTCTCAGCATTTTATCCAAGTAATTTAATACAGAAATATTTACTGGAAATATGCAAGATAGAAAACTGGTTTGGTAAAATAAAAAAAATGCATAAAACTTTGACCTTGCTCTCAAGAAGTGCAGAATCAAGTTTAGGAGAAAGATACTTATATAGTCCTAATAAAAAAATACTGTGATAAATGTCATAACCAAAAAATCTTTAAGCAATGGAAATTGAAGTGACTGGCCTCCCACTGGAGTCTAAATGTAAACTGTTTCCTGCTTACTGCTTATTGAACCTCTTTCTTCATTTCAAATTCATGTGCAAGGAAAAAATTTACCATCTTTCCTCCAAAAATTGTTCTCCATTGTGATGACTGTTTCTACTAGCAGTTTCACACTTAGCCTAGTCACTCAGGCTTGAAAGATGGGCATCCTTTGCATTTTCCTCAGATTCATGCTCTCCATCTAGCCATTCACCAAGTTGTGCTCATTTTTCTTTGAAATGTCTCTTTTATCCTTCTGTTCTATAGTCATTACCACCTCCCTACTCCAAAATTGAATCACTTTATACCTATTTTCCTGCAATTTCCTAGCAGATGTCTATGGATCCACGCCTTCCCTCACCTAAATCATCTTGTGTACTTCAAAAAACCAAAGAATTCTAAAATAGGAAGGGACATTGCCCTCCAAAGCAAAAATCTCTACAAATTAATTTGGAAATGTGGGTAAATAGTTATTTACTATCCGAATATTTATTGATAGAAACCCAATTCCTCCAATGTTTTAAATTTATAGATTATTTTAATGAATTAAAAAGTTTCTTATATTGCTGTTTATACCTTCCTTGCTCTATTTTTCTTCAATGAATCTTATTTTTGCTCACTTGACATATGAAATTCCATCCAAAGCATGTAAAGAAAAATATTTTGTCTTTTTGAAGACCTATTAAAAAAAAACTGTCTAAACGTACACTGTTCCAGTAATTGGACCTGATATAAAGGTTAGGCCTCCTCATTTTGATTGTCCTCCTGTTAGTATTTTGTAATGACCAGCATTAAAATGTGGTGTCCAGAAATAAAATATTGTGAAATTCTTCTACATAGATTTGTCCATCATTACATTCCCACAAATTCAAGAATCTTAAATATTCTCAATTTTTATAGGTCCAAAGTACAACTCCTGAGTTAGCATCCTCTGTTCTAGCCCAAGTTATTTATTTTGGCTTCCGAAAGTGCCTTCTGCCTTGGCTGGAGGAGCTCCTCACTTTAGCATTCCCTTTCATTCACTCACTTACAATTCTAAGCCTTTCTTTCTGCTTACCTTTCTACCTGAAATTGCTTATTTCCCATCTATCTATCTATCTTCATCTTCTCTTTCCTTTAACATTCAGTTCTAGATTCTGTTGCAAGGAACCCAATTTTGCTAAAAGAGAAGTTTGGTTTTAGCCCTGGACTTTTGGAGAAGATCTCTAAGCCTTTGGAATATCCTGCCTGATAGGTATGTGTTTGTTGGCCTGGGGGCTTTGGCCACTACCAGACAATCTAGTAATGTCATGTCTGACAAGGGCTTTGAGGCCATGCTATTTCAGTTCTGACCTCTGGAAGAACCAATGAATAAAGGTAACCTGACTTCTGTGAAGGGCTTGGGACTAAAGGGCAGCCACACAAGCCGTCTGTGATTGAGCCCTAGAAAACACTGGACACCAAAGACTCCAGTGAACTTCCCTGGTTGGCAGTACACTGTGTGCATTGTCACACAGTGTGTCCAGGAGAAGGTAATGTCATTCAAGTCTCCACAGGGAGAAGATGGCAAGAAGCTCTGATTTGGACCCCTCCCAGACTCTGCTGAATGCATTTCTTCCTTTGGCTAAATTTCTGTGTTGCTTTCCTTATTGATTGACTTTAGAGAGAATGAGGGAAAGAGACAGAGAGGAAGAGAGAGAGGCAAATATTGATTTTCTTATACACTTATTTATGCATTCATTGTTTAATTCTTATGCATGCCCTGATTGAAGGTAGAACCCACAACCTTGGTGTATGGGGAAAGAGTTATAACCAAGTGAGCTACCCTGGCCATGGCTCTGTATTCTTTTCCTTATTGACAATAAGTACAATAGCTTTCAATGAGTTCTTGTGACCTCCAGTGAATTGCAAACCTGAGCATGATTGTGGGGACCCCTGAATTTGTAGCTGTCTGGTCCAAAGTGTGGGTGGTCCTAGGAACCCACAAACTTAACATCTTATGTCTAAAGTGAAGGCAGTCTTGCAGGGACTGTTCCTTCAAACTGTACAGCTGGTTAAATACATTGCAAAAATCCACTTATTTCTTGAAGAATCCTGTAATTATTATCTTCTTCACTGATATCTAAAGAGCTATAGCATTTAAATTGAGTATTAAAAAATCTGTCATGAATATATATCATTGAGGTAGATTATTAAACAGATACTACAATAAGTACCAGCAAACATTTGGATTTTGTTAACCACAAAATTTAGTAGCTTGGTAACTTCTATGATCAGGAGGAAATAAAAAAGGAAGAAGGGAAGGAAAAGGACTACATATACTGCTATGAAAAATGAGAAAAAAAAGAGAAGGTACTAATACTGTCAAGAAAGTAAGTATTTCCTAAGGAACCATTGCATTAAAGAAATAGTTTAACAATTCTATCAACATTTATTGAGCACATACTAGGCATTGAAAATGTGCCACCAATATTTGATGAAGGTACCTGATAATTATTATAATTTTTTTGACAGAAAATTATTTTTGAGGCTTCAGGCTTTGGGAATCAATCTAGATCTGCTTTTCCTACATCTTAAATTTCAGCTGAGAAAGTGTCTTCATGCTCACTGCCAGTGACTGGTGGTTTTCCTCTTAATTATAACTTTTTTCTACTTCCTTTTCACTTAAAAATACCAATGGTCAGTGTGGGGCTCTTGTCCCAATTAACGGAAAGGGAAACTTTTAAGTGATACTCCAAAATTGAAAGAGTAGCAATGAGCAGCGTGTAAGTAGAGCTCATAAGTAAATACGCAGATGGAAATAGGGCATAAGAAACCAGGAGGAATGAAGGAATTGAAGGGTCAGAAGTGGGCTCACATTGGCATCTGCATCTGATTTGGGAAAGATATCTATGGAAACTTTGAAAAGTTCTGAAATTAGAAGTGGTGATCGACTGATTCTCGGTTTGGGTACAGGCAGCAGGTGGTGGAAGAGGGGGTAGGAAGAATGAAAGTACTCACTAACCAGAAGTTTGATATATTTTTCTTGTATAATATACCTTGTTTTCATGGTCTTATTTTTTACTTTTCTTAGAAATATAAGAAGACCAGGATTTATGTTTCCTTGGGCTAAGATTATGACAGAATACATTCTTTTTTTTTTATTCCAAGGTAATCCTTTTCAGGAAAAAAAGTTATTCCAAATAAGTATCCTGGTGGGTCCTAAAGCACCCTAAATTGGAACAATTTTGTAAAAACAGAATGTTTGATTATCTGCATGTTCTATTCAAATAACACTACAGACCCTGGCTGAGCTAAGGGGATGTGCAGGAGATTGGTAACAAGGCAAGTTAAGGTAAATTCATCATTTACCTACTAGAGTCTTATGATAAACTGTCAATGGAATAAATGTGTAAATCTCTTCTCTATAGGCAGTCTCCACATTTCCAGACCTCTTCATAGGCAGGGAAACTACCTGCAGCTCTGCTAACACCCACCCTCAACACTGGAAAATTGATCAATCGAAATAATGCATTAGATTTTGATGTGGTTCATCTGGTTTCTGTTTGAAACACTAGCTTTATGAATTGGATAAGCAAGGCATACTGTGTCCAGTTTCTATAATGCTATCTGATTCCAATATACTATAAACAATTGGGAGACAAGCTTATTAATATTGAAATTTCCAATAAGAAATGTATGTTTAATTAAGTGACACTACCTGGTACTTTACATATTGGGCCAGTAATTACTGATTAATTGACATAGAATGCTGTTCTTATGTAAAAAAATTTCTTTCTGATTGAAAGATATGAGAGATGCCTTTATCCAGCAAATAATTAATGTTTTCATGATTGTGTTCAAACAGTCTCCTGAAATACTATATGTGTATGTATATTATAAACACATATGGTAGTATTGGTCTACCCTGAAAATTGTTTAAAGTGTGTATATTTCTTTAAACAGAAACATTTACTTTTATCCTATAGTTAAAAAAATTCTCAATATGTTTTTCTCAAGACAATTTGAGAACCTTTGTAAAACTGAGGGTTTTCAATCTCTTTTATGAAATCAGATGAATAAATTACTTTCAAGGCAGCTGATTCCCCAGGGTAGAGTGAGTTTGTTGTTTCTCTAAATTGTGGTGGTTTAAGAACTCATTTTTTAAAATATATGATCTCTACTTCTTTAAGAAGCTAAATAAAAAGGATGAAGAAAAATGTAATTGCAAAATATAGATATAAATATGTGTGACATAGTAAAAGATGAAGATAGATAGATTCGATAAAAATCCCAGGTAAATAAAACCTAACTCTAATGTTTTCTATGATTAGGAGTTCATTTTACATTTGTTAATATCTGCTTCAATCAGGAAAGATGTTAAATTATATAATTTCTATGTTTCAGTCAGGACAGGATACTAAATGAAATAAGTCATCTGTATCATTTTCCATCAGAAACAAATGTATGCTGAATTAAAACTTATGAGCTAATAACCCCCATGATCCCTAGCAGAACACTAAAAACTCAACATGAGTTCATTAATAATTATTGAAATAGACATAGTTTCTTATAAATCTGGGCCTCGGGCTGTCTAAAAAATATATAAAAACAGAAAACATGAGCTGTTCTCACAGTTGAGAGGTAGTGGGGTCATCTGGGATCCCCTTTTCTTGGAATGGCTTAGCATTTCTCCTTATATATTAAGATGAAGTTTGCTGCAATCAAAATAATAGCACCGTAAAACATGCCTTTATCTCTCTCAAACACTTCCTTCTGGGTTAGGAAGTATACTGCAATAAGATAGTGTGATGGACTAGTTGACTTCCCAAGGTCTCTTAATCTATGAAGTGAAAATTAATATCCTTTCATCAGACAAGGCTGGTATCCAATTATCAGTAGAGCAGATGTTGTGCTTTTCTGCTGGGTATAAAGAAAAGGGATGTGCTTATCATGTTCCAAGAGCTGTACCAATATAAGTAGGACATTCTCACTCTGCCTTACTACCAACCTGAAGATAAATTGCTTGAGTGTACAGCAACCTCCCTGCAATCCCTCCAAAAAGCAGAAATGAAAAGCAGAGCTCTGAAAGGTCCGGCTTGGCTCCTTCATCAGTAAATTATGGGAATGTAATTCATACAGCTGCTATGGGCACCTCCTGTCTGCCAGATCCCCTTGCTTCCATTTCTTCTGCCCACTGGGTATAGCCAGTCACTTCCAAAAGCTAATTTGCGGTTGATTATGCAATCTGCCAGACTCAATCAATGTGCATACTCAGGACCACTCATAAGATTATTTGCCTTAATCATAGGAGGCTCTAGATCGTTACTCCACCATAGGGAATATATTCAGTGGAGATAGTTGTGAGGGTGCCCATTACACAGCTGCCTGCCAGGTCTCCTGACTTACGTTATTTTTATCTCTAGGATGCAGCCAGTTCTATCCAAAGTCACTTCAAAGGCAAATAGTCCCTATCAGTGAGAAACCGTATGCTGTCAACTGACTTCTGAGGCAGCAGGGTAAATACAAAGACTTCAAGGACACTTGAGAATTCAGTCTTCTTTTGTCTTACTTCTAAATAATAGTAATGTTAGTTTTGAGCAAGAGTTTTATTCTCTCCAATGTAGCAAAATAAACTAACAGAATAACTACAAACAGGTGTCTTCACAGAATGGTCTTCTAAAAATCAGACTTTTGTTGGGATTTATTGGGCCATGATACTTCTCAAATCACTGTTAGGCATTTTTATATTTAAATATTTATTTAAAAATCGGTTAGATTATCATATTTTGACAATATATTGATGTATATTTTGTAAAACATATGTTACGTGTATGTCCTTTTTATGTTGGCTACTGTTATGGGCACTTGGGATGCAAAAGAGAACAAAAAATGAAAATGTTTCCACCCTCACGGTGCTTACATTCTAGTGGGGATGGAAACATTACTACATTTGTTACAGCATCATTTCTTCCTGAGCCCTGACAGAGCCATGGTACCCTTCTCCACCTTTGCTCTGGGTAGTCACTATTCAGCAATAAGAGCAAGCATGTAATAGAATGAGACTACTGGGCATCTCTGATCTAGTGCAATCTATCAGTGACAGAGAAATAGCTAAGTCACAAAACCAAATCCACTCCACATTATACTGAAATACCTGAATCAAAATATTTACGCCATAATAAACACTAGATCAATGTATGGACCCTTTACTACTTAAGCTACACCTTTTCTTAACATTAACACAGAATGCCAAAAAATGTCATTCTGTCTATTGAGTGAAATTTCAATTTTAGAAACATATCCTAAAAAGCTTATTTGTTAACAAATTGTTAACAGAGGAATTTTTATCAACCCCCAAACCAAACATAATACAAAAAATAGAGTTGTATAGTTTCTTCATAGTTCTTTTGTAAAAATAAACATATTTCAAGAAAGTAATCTGTAGTTAAATTTTGCTTAACTCACTACATCATAGGTTAATATGGCTGCAATTGTGTCAAATATATTATTGTCGATGACATTTTGGTTTGAGCAAGTTCTAGTCTCAGTTGTTAGGGTCAGGTCAGACTGAGAATAAACAAACCACGTATGGACAAAATAATGGCTTGTAGAACTGAATGGCAATAACTACCTTTTTCATTTTATCCTACTCTGAAGTCACCACTAGGCCCCAATTTTATTTTTAAATCTGATTTTTAAGGTGGAAACTTAATATTTGAGAAGGGTAATGTCTTGCTTTTGGAATTGATCAATTGCATCACATCTGGTACATGAAGCAGTTTTGTTCTCTTCGCTTGTGTAAATCTTTTTTAATTTCCAAAGAACAGATAAAGTGCCATCTTATCCTCAAAGTTTACCTTTATCATTTCGACCTACTGCAATAAACTCTTCTCTAATGTCTATCAGCATTTAATATTTGTAAGAATAATAGCATATTTAATTATGCTAATTTGAAATATTATGTTGTAACTTTCTTCTGTGGTCTTTTAAAATTGTTACAGATTTTGTTCTGCACAATAGGAAGGATTTTAGTATGGAAATGGTACCAAAGAATGAATATTAGATTTTCTAGATTTTTATTATTGGCCCACATATTTATTATGTATTTACTCTATACATATGTGCAAGCAGGTACATACACACTTCTGTTTGGGACCTAATGAGTTGATATCTGATAAAGACACAATATTTTTTTTAACTTTTTTTTTGAAGATTTTATTTATTTATTTTTAGAGAGGGAAGGGAGGGAGAGAGAGAGAGAGAGAAACAGTGTGCAGTTGCTGGGGGACATGGCCTGCAACCCAGGCATGTGCCCTGACTGGGAATCGAACCTGCGATGCCTGGTTCGCAGCCCGCGCTCAATCCACTGAGCTACACCAGCCAGGGCTAAAGACACAATATTTAATCACTTGACATATATACAAAATTGATTTATATTCCTAAGGAAACAATGGCACATTTTCTTTAAAATTAATATAACATTTGTGATACACTAATGAGGATTCAATAAATGAAATGAACATTAACCTTAGGATGAAGTAAAGATTTTCATCATAATTTTTAATGTAATTTGGAATCTAAAGGATCCCACAGTTTGTAATATTGCCAAATGCCTCAACCATCAGTTTTCTGTGCTGTGAAATGAATGTACCCTCAATTTGAGAAATATTGAAATAAGATTTATCATCTTACTTTGATTATAAAAATTGTGTGACTCTAGAAAAGACCTCTATGGACCCTTTACAAATAAAAAACTAATGTTCTATGTCAATCCAAATATGTGCACTCCCTGGTAACATGACAAAGAATGCCCAAATATACCACATGAGAGTAAAGAGACAATGATTATAAAAATACAAATAGTAAGACATTTCATAAATACAGATGAAAAGAAAAATATATTAGGGATATTTATATATCTGCCATCCAAAGTGTTTATTACAGCTCCTGAAAATTATATAAAAATGTTTTGTTAACATAAAACATATTTGTTCTTTATTTGTATATTCAAAAGTTAAACATTGATCAGATTCGTGCCGTGTGTGGAATTCTATTGACTGTTTCGTCCATTTTCAGGAGGCAAAATGCATCAACATACTCAAGGATGAAATTAAAGTAATTCTACCTACACTTCAGATTTAAAAAAATTTAAATATATGATTAGGTATGCCCCGTGGTTATTTGCTTAAAGGCAAAATCTTATGGAAAAGGAAGATACACTCACGCCCGAAGGTTGGTACATTGAGTGTTTCAAAATTCTTTCAGGCTGTGAAATGCTTCCTAAGGCATAATTTAGTCTGTGAAACTCTTTGTGATCTGAAACATTGTTAAAATGCTTCCCAGATCTAGGACTGAATTCTGGGATTGGCTTGACAACTTTGCAGGTTCAGTCTATATAGAAGTTTTGGAGTGTGACTTGGGAAGACAGAGTGAAATGACAACAGAGCATTTTGTCTGTTCTCCAGGTACCTGAACTGCAATTGACACCAAGCCTTGCAAAGCTCGGTGTTGGGTAACAAAAAAAGGAGTAGTATTCCAGAAGTTTCCCTGGTTTCTTTATTGCAAGATTTCTCAGAAATCTCTAGTGTGTTTAATGTATAACTTGACTCTTCAAGACAATGGTATGGTATGCGGAGTCTCCCATTCAACTTGACCAACACCATTTTGTCTTAAAACATGCCGCAAGACTAGTACTTGTGGTCAAGTACATAAATCTCCTTCTGCTTTCAAAAGCCTTCATTTCCCTATTAAACGTCACATGTATTACATTTAATTGTTCATCAGAGACTTAACGAAAGTGGAAAGTGTTCAGTTTCTGACAGCCCAGAGACTTCCACAGGAGTTCCGCAGAGATGCAGTGTGACTTTTTCACTGATTGGTTTGTGTAGATCAACACCAGGATGTTGTAAAATAAATCATCTGATAAAAAATACTCTTTTGATTCTGTTGAGATAATCTGAATTAAAAAAAGATGTGTTTTTTTTTAGTAACATTCTCAAGACCACAACTATCAGCATTTGTATTTGCACCACAATGATTGGCCAAAAAGCACACAGAATCAATATTAATGAAAACCAAAATGAATAGCCTTGTAGGTTAAACACATAATAAGGTACATCTTGTTTAACACCTAAACTTAAAACAGACAAATTTTACATCAGGGTTTTAGAAAAATTAACCCTCAAGTGATGCATCTAATTTAGGGTTGATATTGTAACATCAATGATTATATTCTACCACACAACTGGACTCATTGAAATGTTTAAAAGTTAGAATTATTGGTGTTTTAGATGCAAGTAAATGATAAAATATGATGCATGAGGAAAGTGATATCAGTTTGCTTAATTTGAATACCATTATTGTTCTTTACTCTAAAGCCAAATCTGATATTTTCTTCTTGAAATAGAAATACTGTTCCTGTCCTGGCTGGTGTGGCTCAATGGACTGAGTGCCAGACTGCAAATCAAAGGGTCGCCAGTTTGATTCCCAGTCAGAGCACATGTCTGGATTGTGGGTCATGTCCCCAGTAGGGGGTGCATGAGAGGCAACCACACGTTGATGTTTCTCTTCCTCTCTTTCTCCTTCCCTCCCCCTCTATCTAAAAATAAATAAATAAGTAATTTTTTTTAAAAAAAGACTCTTCCTTTTTGTAGATCAAGTGTTATGTTTTGAAAGTAATTGTCAATTACATTAAAATAAAATTTTCTAATATTAAAATGTTTTCTGTTGTAATTATTAAATATAAAAATAGTTCTCCCCCTCCTTATATTTATAAAGCACAGGTGGCAATCACAAGGCACATGGGTTGAATCCAGCCCTCCATCTTGTTTTATTCAGTCTGGCACCTTGTTTCTACCCGGTGGCAGCACTGAGTTCTCGCTTAACTGTTAAGGAGCAGTTACATTTATACAGTGCTAAAATTATACTGGGCCCTCTGAAGGCAACTGTGAGGCTGATGTGGCCTTCAGTGAAAAAGAGTTTGACGCCCTGTAATATAAAGTATATTACATGCAAGGACTGTCAGTGAGACACAACACTTGTGGAATATCCATTCACAGGAAAACTATGTGCGAGCTTTTTAAGTTAAGTTGTACATGGAAGGAAACAAATACTAACAAAATTTTAAGAATTGTGTAAGTAAAATAAATGATAGGCATAAGATGCAATAAAATCTATGATTATCAAGAAACTAATAGTTTTGCTATATATGTTACATAGACCAGAAATAAAACATACACATAGTAAACTAATAAATATGACAGATTAAATAATTTCTTGGTAGGTTATAGATACAATTACATATTTGTGATTGAGAAAGGCTGAATTCAGGCAAATCTTGTTGAAGTCCATTTTATTACTTTGTAAGTTGACTACATAAAGCTCACAAAGTTAAGTCTGGGGCATTTTTTATGGTAATTCAGCATATTTAGTTTACCACATTGCTGAATATATTTCCCTTCCTATTTTCTTCCTGATACAGTAATCTCTCCTCACCTCTACCTCTCAACAAAGTGAGCTGTGAGGAAAAGTACACAGTGGATTTTATCTTCACAAATATATCATTATTTAGGGTCTGGCTTTCAGTTTTGTGAGAACAGAAACCTAGTTCTTCTATGTTCTTTATTTAATAAAACAGGTCAAAGGCTCTTGCAGCATAAATTCAGAAAAATCTGAAGAAGAATTTCTAAATATAATAAGAGCTCTGGTTGATCAGCATCTTTCTTCTGAAGGCAAAGCCAACATTAGCACTGATATCTACCTTTATTAAGTACATTAGAGTTTATTAATATTTTCTTAAAATAGCTCAAAGCCCTAATGGGTATATGTTTTCACCTTTCAGGGAAGTTAAGTAGCCTTTTTAACATCACACAGCTAGTAATTCAACAAATCAAATCCAAACCAAGGCCTCAGGCTGTTTATTTTGATGCAGTATTTTCCAACTGAGATGCGTATGAAATCCTTTCAAAGAGATAGTATGTTCTTGTGGACCTGAGACTATATGTGTGGACTTGAGATTTGTAAACGTTATTATTCACTTTTTAGGGGAATGCCTTTTTATTATATCTGGCAAAATGATTCTCTAAGGATTGTTATTAAAATGAAAATACAAAAATTATCAAAACTATGAACAGTAAAATGACAACAAACTCACAACTATCAATAACTGAACCTAGAGAAATAAACTAAGCAAACAACTAGAACAGGAACAGAATCACAGAAATGGAGATCACATGGAGGGTTAGCAGTGGGGAGGAGAAAGGGGGAGAATGGGGGAAAAGGTACAGGGAATAAGAAGAATAATTGGTAGGCACAAATTAGGCAGGGGTAGGTTAAGAATAGTATAGGAAATGTAGAAGCCAAAGAATTTATATGCATGACCCATGGACATGAACTAAGGTGGGGGAATGCTGGAGGGTGGGGGGTGCAGGACAGAGGGGGTAAAGGAAAAAAATGGGGCAACTGTAATAGCATAATCAATAAAATAGACAAAAAAGAAAATAAAAATTTAAAGTTCTCATAAAAGTTGTGGGCCATTAAGGGTACGGGTGAGAATCTCAGTGGAGAAACAGGATTATTTTTTTAAGAGCACAGAATTTGGAGTTAGATAAACCCTAACTACAATGACACATTTATTAACTCTCTGGCTTCAGTTTCTTCTATAAATTGGGATAAAAATATCTATTCTTAGGGTTGTCATAAAGGGTAGCTGAGTTGATGTACTTAGCATTATTTAACAGTGTTGGCTACAGAGTAACTGCTTAATCAGTAGTAATGCCTGTGATTTGGATTTCCCCTCCAGTGCTGTCTACTAACACCTACTGACATCCCTCCCAGTTATTAGAATGTTGCTCATTACGCCTGGAATCAGATTCAGCCCCAAGCATCCATGGCTCCCTGCTAGGCAGACCCACTTGCATTTGTCTGTCAGAGAAATCTCTTCTGCACAGGGCTTAGAGAGACAAAGTTTAGTCTCAACAGTTCCCTCGGAAGGTTACAAACACACACCCTACAGCCTGTTAAGGTCTGTAAACTCTGTACAAGGCAGTCAAAGGCCTGAACCCTTTTTTTTTGTTTGTTTGTTTGCTTATTCAAGGTAATGTTTAAACTCCAGTTATTTACTTTTGGGAAGCAGACTTCTTTCCAAGTTCTTGAAGTGGCACTTCATTTTGGTTCTTGTGTACTACCTACTATGAATAATATCTTACATGTAAAATATGTAAAATCAGCTAACTCACAGCTCTTTTCTGGTGTTGCAGGCATGGCTGGGACAGGGAAAGGCGAGAGGGGAGAGCAGATGGAGGAAACGGGCAGGTAATTTCAAATGTGCCCTAAGAAGGTGCAGGGTACCTGCCCTTATTTGCCAACGTGAGCCCTCTGTCACTCTGTTGCAGTGAAGCAGCTTTTGACAGGTTCATTGATCTGTGGTTTGAGGTGCCCACTGGTAATTTTTGCATTTGCACAAGACCCATGGTTTTACATCTTTCCAGGTTAAAGGACAAGTTAGCTGTCATTTGCCACTCTTGGGAATTTTAATCAGTAATCTAATAATTCAAGAATTTGTAGGTTTGCTTTCCTCTCACTCGAGGTTAGTTCCATGGACTCTAACCTGGGGCAGAGATTTATGTCTGAGTTGAATCTTTCTCATTCTAAATTCCCAGATTTAATTCAGATATTTCAGAATAAACTATATTCTCAAAAGTTCTATGACCCTCTGACTGGGAAACAATCAATTTAATGAAGCTCATAAGAAACACCTTAGCAATTTCACAGCCGATTTAGACCCATAGACACTTTAGACCCTTTTTGTAGGAAAGCCATAGAACTTAAAAGTTGAAAGCTTACTTTAAGATCACCTCGCTGAATCACTCCATTTGGATAGCATCTGTATCCCAGGGGAATGAGAGCTCTGTGAGGACAAGGGCCACGCCTTAATCATCAATGTTTGTGAATAAGTTGAGACATGCCTGAAACCCTAAACTAGACATTGACTTGATTTTAGGAGAGTAAAAAACTTTTACTCTCATAAAAAGTTTTAAAATTACCTGTTTTAGATAACCGTGTCCTAATCATTATAATGTATTGCCTCAATAGATTTTTCTGTAATATTCAGTCCCCCCGAAATAAAATATTAAATGCAGATGGACAGTGTGGTCTAGTACACTTTTACAGCCAGGAAGCAGGATTGAATTTTTAATTTTTCAATTGGCAGTGCGTATGAACAATTACAATATGTTACTATTATGTCTATAGGATCAATCCTTGCTCAAGGGATTAGTGCAAATCATACTCTGAGGAGTATTGCTGTGAGAAGAAAGATATTACAAAATTCCAATGAAGTCAGCATATGGAAAGGACACTTGTGAGTCTCCAACAGAGAATGCAGCAAAGAGGTGCCACCTAGTGACTGCATTTTTCTGGCTGTGAAAAGCCCAGACTTGTTAGCATGCAGAATAAGACTTGAATATATTTCAGGCCATCTTTAAACACATTATAATATGAAATGTCTATTCATAATTTGTTCTGCTCTGTCAAATGCAGTAGATAAGCTGAGTAATGTTCTGTGAGCCTTTAAATGTCACAAGACAAACCAGTGTAAGATATCTATCCAAGTGCTTTACCCCCATGGGTATACATAGTCTCATTCATAAATAAATCCAATAAACAGAATTTAAGGGCCAAAAAAGACTATGAATGAAATATGATTTGAGAATTGCTGAGATATGACAGCAGAAATCACTTCTAATAGAATATACTCATTTATAGTGTGGGCAATTTAGTCAAGTTGTCACTATCAGTTGTAAGATGTGTATACAAGATGTCTCTCCCTCTCTCCCCTCCTCTTCTTCCTCCTCCTCCCTCTCCGCCTTCTTCTTGTTCTTCTTCTTCTTCTTCTTCTTCTCTTCTCTTCTCTTCTCTTCTCTTCTCTTCTCTCTCTCTCTCTCTCTCTCTCTCTCACACACACACACACACACACACACACACACACACACACTGCTTTTTAAAAATCAAGCTTAAAAGTAAAGGTGCAGGTTTATATGCTTACACATGGTTTCCTAACAATTATACTAATTGTTCGCTTTGCTGAATTGATTAGTGCTGCTCTGATACAATAAAAAGCAATAAATAAATGTAATGGATGTAATGGGAAGTTCATAAATGGATAAGATTTTGATTGTCAAGCTGCAGCATCAGAAGCAGAAAATCCATGTGCTCATGAACCAATCAATGTTTTTTTATAAAAAGCACTGACATCATCTCTCTTCAAAACCTCTAGGACAAGATGTGATGTTAAAGGATGGCATTTGTTTGTTTGTTCAGATGAGCCAAAGATATTTGGTTCACTTCAAGAAGAAAACTAGTTGGCATATTATTAGGAAAAAATGTCCAAACAGGGAGCTCCTGATCAGTAATGGCTCAGATCTGTGATCATCATCAAGGAGCCCATCAACAGTTGAGTTTGGGCTACTAGACTTGTGACATTGGGATGAGAATATAAATAGAACCCTGAAAACAATGCAGGAAAACTTTTAGAGAAAATATTTGCTGAGTCTGTGGGCCCTTCCTTGGGTAAGTACTTCAACTTCTCTGAACTTGAAATTCCTTATTTGCAACATGCTGATAAAATAATTCATATGTCACAAGACTAGCTTGAAAAGTGGGTGTTTGTTGAAAATAATTTTTAAAATTGTAATTCACACTGGAGTTTGAGTTCTGTATATCTCCATCTTCAAACAAAGCACAAAGCAGCCTTGTCTATTTGTACTTGCAAAGTCTCCATTTAGTCTGCTTAAAAGTAAGCAATTGGAGAAAGGTGCAAAGTCGGCTACTACAGCTGACCGGATGATCAGGCGGAGGCCTAGGACCTGTGTTCCTGGTGATTCACATGGCAACAGAATGGCTCTTCTGCCTAAAACAGTTCTTCAGTGGGCATGGCTAACTTTGAAATTTGCAACATCACAAATAAATTATTTAGAGTTAAATAGGTAGCTTCTTTGAAAACACAGATACCCCTAGCAAGGTGAATAATTGAGATTGTCATTAATATAATCACAACAGCATACACTGGTTTAACAACTTATCTGCTAATAATAACTGGTTGAAATTTATTCATTTTGGAAGGTAGGCTTTTTCTTGGATTTCTAGTAAAGTGTGAAGTGCTGCCTGTGTAGACCAACTGAGGATATAGACGTTACACGGAGGCAAGGGGCCTCCCATTCTCCAGAGGTGGTTGAGAATTGCAGAAATCAGAGAGCTCACTTCTAAGCAATTTTACCCTATGCTCCTAAGCACAAAATCTTCATCAAAACGTATCTTTTCCTTTTCAGTTTGATTTTTAGTATTTCAGGATGAAAGCTAAATTAAAATCTATGAAAGCTAAATTAAAATCTATGTACTCCCACTTAGAATAACTACAAACAAGCATTCGCTTTTTGGCTTTCACAGAATCCTGCGTCTCAGAACAAGGGAACTGTTTCCTGTATTATTGAAAGACTAATCACTTAATTACACCAAAAGTCATTAGCTCCAATTGTTTCAAGATTTACTAGCATTTCTGATTCTTTCCTGTATAGATTCTTTCTCTAATTGACCAGTGGGCCAGTTGGGATTTATCTTTAACATTAAAATCTTTCAGTCTTCTTTGAGTGTGTGTGATATATAACATAAGCTCATTTGTTTCATAAAGTATTGTAATATTGTTGGCAATAATGTGGCCTGGCAAATATGATCTCTTTAATAAGATATTTTTACATTTTCTACAATGAAATAGATGATTATAAATATTTAAGGTTAAAAACCAATGTTCAAATAGCCTGTATTTGCAAAAACTCATTACCCACATATTGAAAAAATCCAAATAGATTTGGATTCTGAGGGAAAATATTAAATCTAGAGAAAAGGAGTTATTTGATCACCTGATGTGTAAGCAGAATAATGGTCTCCCAAAGATGTCCATATACTAATTACTACAAATTACTTGAACCTGTGAATTTATTATATTACATGGCAAAAGGAAATTAAAGTAGCAGACTGAATTATGGTTACTAATCAACTGCTCTTGAAATAGGGAGATTATTTTTTTATTATCTGGGTGGGTCAAATGTAATTGCAAGGGTCCCTAAATGTGGCAGTGGGAGACAGAAGACTCAGTGTCATAGTGGTCTAACGAGAAAGACTTGCCCAATCCAAGACAATGGTGGAGTAGGTGGAAGTTTCACTCATCTCCTTTCAAGACCTAACTGGAATTACAACTAATTTATAGAGCAATCATCCTGAATAACCAATGGAAGACTACTTGAAGAGAAGTCTTATAACCAAGAATTTACAGAAGAAACCACATCGAGATTGGTAGTAAGGGCAGAGATGTGTAAAAAGCTAACACCACTCCTACTGACAGAGGCTGACATTCTGGAAGGATATCTGAACCCTGAGGGATTCTCCTTGAGAAGTGTTGGGTCTAAACCTTAAGGTAGGCTGTCTGGCCCAGAGTACCAGAGGTGGGAAGAGGTGCCCACATAACATTTGGCTGCGAAAAAAACCATTCTGTCTGTCAGCAAGAAGCAGCAGTTTGCTAGAGACACAGGTTCCCACTTAAAGGGCCAACGTTCAAAATTTCATCTGTAGCCACTCACCTCAGGCTCTGGCAGAAGGAAGGCAGAACAGACTAGAGTTGTATGAGGAAAGTCTTGGGTTTGTGGCTCTGGAGGACAGCTGAAAAGTCAGTCATAAGGATCTCTGCACTGACTCATTCTCCCAAATTGCAGAGGCAATCTCGCTTGGGTGGAGCACTTTCCTCTATGTAGCATCAGTCAGGGGGAAAGCAATAGCCCCACCCTTTGGACTCCCTCTCACTATACCTTGTGGAGTTTATGCACTGCTGAGGTGTACAACCAGATGGTATTTCAGTGACAGCCCACCAGGCAGTGACAGCCAAAGGCAGATATCATTGGGGCACATTGAGACTTTTGTGGACCTGCCCCTGGGTCCAGTGTTGATTCAGAGCTTGGTCCTTCCAGCAGACACCCAGGCTCAGCAGAAGCAGTTGCAAACTGTGTCAGTTGTAGAACCGAACAGAGTGCCCGAGGCCAATCACAGGCAGCATCTTATATGGGCCTGCAGAAAAGTCCCTCCCAAGAGGCCCAGAACCAACAAAACTAGTGGCCAGCCTCAGACAACATCAGAGCAAGATTCATTAAGCTTCAGGAGAAGCAAATCCAAAGGGAGATCATGGTGGGCACAAAACCCTGCTGAGGCAAATTCTTCTTCTTGTGGTTAGCACTGGAACAGCAGTTTACACGCAATGGTTGGAGATGAGCCTCATGTGCAGCCAGTCTGAGGGTCAATCATGTGCAAGTGAGTCAACAGCAATGAAGACTCAATTACAACAGAAGGACCTACATAACACAAACAAGGGATATTCCTGTAGCACCTGTCCCAGGTGATCAAGAAGACTACATCACTGGACCCCAGAGGACACTTCCTACATAAAGCTACCCCACAAAGACTAGGATTCATAGACTATCTTTCTAATACATGGAAAAAATACAAAGAGGCAGCCACAGTGGGCAGACAAAGAAACAGGCTACAGATGAAAGAAAAGAAGTCTCCAGAAAAAGGGCCAAATGAAATGGAGACAAGCAACTTATCAGATACAGAGTTAAAAGTAATGGTTATAAAATATTCAACAGTGTGAAAAAGAACATAGAAACCATAAAAAAAGACCAATTAGAAGTGAAGAATACACTGGAAGGAATGCATAGTAGGTTGGATGAAGCAGAGGAGTCAATCAGCAATTTGGATGAGAGGATTAAAAAAACATGCAATTTAAGCAGCAAAAGGAAAAAATAAAATAAAAATGAAGATGATTTATGGATATTTGGGACAATATGAAGTGTAAAACATCTGCATCTTAAGGATACCAGAAAAAAAAAAAAAAGAGAGAGAGAAAGCAAGGTACAGAGTGCCTATTTGAAATAATAATGACTGAATCGGTGAAGGAAAAAGACACACAAGTCCAGAAAGTGTAGAAAGTCCCAAACAAGATGGGCCCAAAGGGTCTACAATAAGATACATCATAATTAAAGTGGCAAAGATTAATGACAAAAAGAGAATCTTAAAAGTCTCAAGAGAAAGACAGTTAATGAAAAAGAAGCTCTCATAAGACTGCTAGCTGATTTCCTAACAGAAGCATTTCAGGCCAGAAGAGATTGGTATAAAATAACCAACAAGATGAAAGGGACGTACAATCAAGACTACTTTATCCAGCTGAATTATTATTTAAAATTGAAGGAGAAATAAAGAGCTTCCTAGGCAATAAAAAAACTAAAGGAGTCTGTTACCACCAAACCAGTATTACAAGAAATATTGAATGTCTGCCAGGGAAGTAGAAGCAGAAGGAAAAAAGGAGAAGGAGAAGGGGAAGACACCAGCAGAGGAACATAATTAATGAATAATTATTTTAAATATAAATAGCTTAAATACTACAATCAAAAGAAATAGGGTAGGTGAGTAGATAAAAAACCAAGACCCATATATACTCTCTCTACAAGGGACCCACCTCAGAATGAAAGATATATATAGACTAAAAGGAAATGGATGAAAAAAGATATTACATGAAAATGAAAATGAAAACAAAAGCTGGAGTAGCAATACTTATACCTCACACAACAGACTTTTAAACAAAGGCTGTAGTGAGAGACAAAGAAGGACACTGCATAATGTTAAAGGGAGGAATCAGAAAAAAAAGAATATAAACCTTGTAAATATATATACATTCAAAAGAGGAGCATGTGTATACA
Organism: Tonatia bakeri; assembly: GCA_004024845.1. NCBI lineage: Eukaryota > Metazoa > Chordata > Mammalia > Chiroptera > Phyllostomidae > Tonatia > Tonatia bakeri. The sequence goes on along the minus strand of PVIA01003490.1, from coordinate 93,209 downwards.
TAAAGCAAATCTTGATTGGCATAAAAAGAGAGATTGACACTAAGACAGTAATAGTAGAGGATTTAAACACCCCATTGACATCAATGGCTAGATATTCCAGACAGAAAATCAGCAAGTAAACAATGGCCTTAAATGACACACTAGTTCAGATGAATTTATTTGATATCTTCTGAGGATTTCACCCTAACCAGTAGAACATACATTCCTTTCAAGTGCACATGGAACACTTTTTCTGGTAGATGATATGTTAGGACAAAGATAAATATCAATATTTTAAGGAGATTGAAATCAAATCAAGCATCTTCTCAGACCATAGTACCATGGAACTAGACATCAATCACAAAGAACCTGAAAAACACACATATGGAGGCTAAATAACATGTTACTAAACAATGAATGGTTTAACAGTGAGGTCAAAGAAGAAATGGAAAAATACCTTAAAACAAACAAACAAAAAAATGAGAACACAATAACCCAAAATTTATGGGACACAGCAAAAGCAGCCCCAAGAGGCAAATTCGTAGCACTGCATGCCTATTTCAAGCAACAAAAAGTCTCAAATAAAAAATCTAACATAAAACAATCTCACTATCTCACATAAAACATCTAACAATCTCACATTTAAAGAAACTTGAAAAAGAAAATCAAAGCCAAAAGTGATTAGATGCAAGTAAATAATAAAGATTTGAGTGGAAATAAGTGATATAGAGACTAAAAAAATACAAAAGATCAATGAAATCAAGATCTGGTTCTTTGAAATGATAAGGCTGACAAACCTTTAAACAGACTTGTCAAGATAAAATGAGAGCGGACCAAAATAAATAAAATTAGAAATGAAGAGGAGAAGTAACAGACATCAAAGAAATAGAAAGGACTGTAAAAAAAATATTATGAACAACTATATGCCAACAAATTGGACAATCTGGGAGAAATGGATAATTCCTACAAATATACAATCTTCCAAAACTGAATCAGGAAAAATAAGAATCTGAATAGATATATTATAACTAGTGAAAGTGAAGCAATAATAAAACAAAAATTCCAAACATTCAAAAGTCCTGGACCAGAGAGCTTTGCAAATGAATTCTACCAAATAGTCAAAGAACTAACATCTCTTCTCAAATTATTCCAAAAGTTTCAAAAGGATGGAAGACTCCCAAGCTCATTTTATGAGGCTAGCATTATTCTAATTCTAAACCAGATAAAGACACTACAAAGAAAGACAATTATGGGCCAATATCTCTATGCTAAAATCCTCAATGAAGTATTAGTACACTGGATCCAGCAACACATTAAAAATGTCACACACTGTGATCAAGTGAGATTTATAGTGAGGATGAAAGATTGGTACAGCATTCACAAATTAATTAGCGTGGTACACCACATAAACAAAATAAAGGATAAAAGTTACATTATCATATCAACAGATGCAGAAAGAGCATTTAAAAATTCAGCACTCATTTATGATAAAACTCTCAGAAAAGTAATAATAGAGAGAACATGCCTCAACATAATAAAGACCATGAGTGACAAACCTACAGCCAGCATCATACTCAATGAACCAAAACTATAGCATTTGCCTTATGATCTATAACAAGAAAGTGACACCCACTTTCACCATACTTATTCAACAAAGTATTGGATGTCTGAGCCACACCTATCAGACAAGAAGAAGAAACAAATCCATCAAAATTGGAAAGGAAGAAGTAAAACTGTCATTATCTGTAGATGATATTATACTATATATAGAGAACCCTGAAAAGTCTACCAAGAAACTACTAGAAACAATAAATGAATTCAGTAAAGTAGCAGGATACAAAATGAATATTCTGATATCAGTTGAATTTTTATACACCAGTAATTAAATACCTTTAAAGGAAACTAAGAAAACAATATCATTCACAATTCCTTCAAAAAGAATAAAATACCCAGGAATAAATTTAACCAAGGATCTGAAAGATCTGTACCCAGAAAATTATGACACTGGAGAAAAAGACTGAAGAAGATACAAATGAGTGGAAGCATATATCACATTCATGGAGAGAGAATTGACATTATTAAAATATCCATTCTATAGATTCAATGCAATTCCTATCAAAATACCAGAAGCATATTTCACAGAACTAGAACAAATATTCCAAAAGTTTATGTGGAACAACAAAGGACCCTAAACAACAACAGCAATATTGAGAAAGAGGAACAATGTTGGAGGAAACATGTAACCTGATATTAAACTATATTACAAAGCCATAGTAATTAAAACAGCATGGTATTGCAAAAAAAAAAAAAACCATGAGTGGACTATAGATCAATGGAACAGAATAGAGAGTGCAGAAATAAATTCATGCCTTTATAATTAGTTAATATTTGACAATGATAGCAAAAACTTATAATGTGGTAAAGATAGTCTATTCAATAAATGATGTTGGGAATATTGGACAGATATATATAACAATTAAACTAGACCATGTCCTTATATAGTACACAAGGATGAACTGAAAATGGATTAAAGACTTATTATATGTTAGATTCAAAACCAAATTCTTTTCTGGGGGGAATTTTATTCATTTATTTTTAGAGAGAGGGGAAGGGAAGGAGAAAGAGAGGGAGAGACACATCAGTGTGTGGTTGCCTCTCATGCACCCCCTACTGAGGACCTGGCCTGCAACTCAGGCATATGCCCTGACTGAAATCACACCAGTGACTCTTTGGTTCACAGGCCGGCACTCAATCTACAGAGGTACTCCAGCCAGGGCTCAAAACCATATAATTCTTGAAGAAAACACAGGCCATAAATTCTCAAGCATTTCTAGTAGCAATATTTTTTTGATATATCTTGTCAGGCAAAGAAAACAAATGAAAAAATAAACAACGGGACTCCATCAAGTTAAAAAGTTTTTGCATAGCAAAGAAAACCATCTAAAGATGAAAAAACAACCCACTGAATGGAAGAACATATTTGCTGATACATTTAATAAGGGGTTAATATTCAAAATTTATAAAGAACATATAAAACTCAACACCAAACCCCCCACACCCTCAAACAATCCAACTTAAAAATGGGCAAAGGATCAGAGTAGAAACTTATCCAAAGAGGACATAAAGATGCCCAGTAGACATATGAAAAGATATTTAGCATCACTACTCATCAGAATCATACAAATTAAAACCACAGTGAGATATCACCTCACAACTGTCAGAATGGCTATCATCAATAAACAACATCAGTCAACAAACAACAAGTATTGGTGAGGATGTGGAGAAAAGGGAACCTTGTGCACTGTTGGTGGGAGTGAGGACTAGTGCAGCCACTATGGAAAACAATATGGAGATTCCTCAAAAAATTAAAAATTGAACTGCCTTATGACCCAGTGATTCCACTTCTGGGATTTATCTGAAGAAACCTGAAACACTAATTCAAAAGAATATATTCATTCCTATGTTCATTGCAGTGTTATTTACAATAGCCAAAATTTGGAAGCAGCTGAGTGTCCATCAGCAGATAAGTGGATAAAGACATTATGGTATATTTACATAATAGACTACTACTTGGCTATAAAAAGCAAGAAATCTTACCCTTTGCAACAGCAGGGATGGACCGTGAGAGAGCATTATCCTAAGTAAAATAAGCCAGTCAGAGACAAGTACCATAGGATTTCACTTATATGTGGAATCTAATGAATAAAATGAACTAATAGGCACAATAGCAACAGATCATAGACATAGAGCAAGCTGAGAACTGTCGGTGGTGTTGGGGTAGCTGGATGGGGTGGGGCAGAGGGAGTGATCTAAAGATGAAAAAAAGAGAGAGGAAAACCCATGGACACGTGCAACAGTTTGGTGATTGCTGGGGTGAGATGTGTTGAGGGGAGGTGAAGGGGGTACAGGGGGGATAAATTGTGATGGATGGAGACTGGACTTGGGGTGGTGAACACATAATACACTGCATAGATGATGTGCTGTAGAATGTGCACTGGAAACCTACATAATTTTGTTAATCAGTGTCACCCAATAAATTTTTTTAAAGGAAAAAATTAATTTTCATCAAAATCATTTTTAATTATGCAGTGGTGCTATTTTGCCAGAGAGACAAACACGTGAAAACATGCCTTCACCCTTCTTCTTTACCATGATGAACACCTGTGTCAGGCCCAGCCTGTGTCCTTTACCACAGCACCATGGCAGACGATGTGGCAATAAAAGCTATTTATCACCTGTAGCATAAGTGGGGGCTCAGTAGTGTCTGAATTAATAAATGAATATGTGGTTTCAAAAATAAATTAAAAAATTTAAAAAATTAAATGAAAATTGTTAAGTTGTTTTTATAGGATGCTGTTCTTAGTGGCCTAAAGATAGGCATTTTAAGACCATTACCCAGAATAGTATATACAGGATGGCAATTATCATAAAAGTAGCCTAAATTTTCAAATTCACTGCATATCTTATTCAGTGTAAAAAATGCCCTGTACATTTCAAACTTTGAGACTCTGAGACTAATAAAAAAAAGTTTTCTTTTGTTCTTATTATTTAATATATTTCATGGTCTTTTCTTGAATAATGATTTTAATAATTTAATTTTCATTCCCATCAATTGGAACAGATTCTGACTTGTCAAGAATATACAAAAATATAAGTTATGACTTCAGGACTCTCATTTCTTTAGAACTTATGGAGATAAATGATATAAATCCACTTTCTTTAATACATTTTCAATGTGTTCCATATTTTTATAACTATATCTACTCTATCTCTGCTTTAACTCTTGGGCAGTAATATTACAAAAATATGATCTGTCTTGAGTCATTTTACGTTCTTTTTTCCCACTTATGTAAAAGTAGTAAATGAACTAGTTTAAGAATCAGATATTTCTTATACCCTGAATACTTCTGTGAGAATTTTCACTTACTGTTGCTATTTTGATAAAATGTTTTTAAAGCTTTGTTTTAAATGACTGGACCTTTTAACAGGTTGGTTTTACTCACAAAATAAGTTATTTTCCTATCTGCCTGTAATGATCTTTTGCTTAGAGTTATATACTGCCAAATTCTCCTTTTTCGTATCTTGAACAGCAGACTGCACATATTTTTAAAAGCTTTTGTTTATCATTTATACTTGCTCTAACCACATGCTCTTCAAATCCCTGATGAAGCCAACCAAACTCTGGAGGCCTTTCCACATTTGCAATTAATGAAGGATGAGTTTCACTGAAAGTGTGTTTGTTTTTCCATCCTTCAATTCATTTCAGTTCAACATATATTTATTAATCTCTCTACAATAATCTTTTTTAAAGCTTACATTGTCTTCTTCAAAGATTGCAGTGCTAAGGAGTTCAATTTTACACTATTTTCATGTGTTCATAGTTTTGAAACATTGACTCTTAGCAATGAATTGGCCAATTTGAGGTCAATGGCTATCTGACAATTTGAATGCTTGTTGCTTTAGGCACTCTACATGCAGTGGCAATAGTTTTAAGGTCTTAGAGTGCCTGAGAGACTATATAGTCCTATTTATACTTAAACCAATATATCTATATGTATATATTCTGTATACAAATATTTATATATGTCATATATGCATATTTATATGCAAATGTTACATATGTATATGTTATATATCTATGCTATATTTTTTCCTGAAATTTAATTTACACTTTTGTCATACTTCTTATGTACTAGGCACTTTTATAGACGTTTACCCATACTGACATACTCAGCTTTCATTATAGCTCTATATGATAGGTGGCACTATTATTACCTACCATCCTCCCCCATTTTACAGATGAAGGATCTGAAGCATAAGAGGTTAAATAACTTGATTAAGTTTGCACCACTGAATGGTAGCAAATCTAGAATTCAAACCCAGATAGCTGACTGCAAGTCCATGTTCTTAACCCTCATGCTATGCATTGTTTGAGGAAATATGAATCTTTGCAGAGGCAAGAACAATTTTTTGTTTGCTTTATGATGTGATTTTTTGTAAGAGAGTCCCTACTATTGCAAGAACTTTTAGTATAGATGGCCTACTAACTTTTGTCCTTTTAAACTTATCTCCAATAAAACTTTCCCCAAAATCACCAAGTCAGCACATACTATGTTACTAAATGCCTCCAAACACCGCTCCTTAAAATACTTTGCATTTCACTTTTCTTTACTTGAATAAATAAAGAAGATAATCTATCCTTTTAATTTATCAGGACTCCCTTAATAATTAGGGCAATGGCTTAAGAAGGAAACTATTTATCCAATCTTCACTTCAATGCACAAGATGACATGGTGATATAGAACTTACTCAATATCTTCTTTAAAATTGATGGAGAAAAAGACATCAAATGTTTACTAGCAAGAGTAATGACTCTATGATCTTAGATGAATCTGAAATTATCTAATTCTGTGGAAGCCATAGGTATTCATAGTGATCAAACTTAATAAATCTTTTTATAAGTTAAAAGAAAAATCAGATTCAAATGACTAATAGTTCTAATTATATTAACATGGCTCTGAAACTCAGGAAGCTATTAACCCTACCTGTAAAACAGAAAAACATTATTAATTATATAATGTAAACTTTGTATGTGTCAACTATAAAGTCATTTAAAATAGACTATTCAAATATGCTTCAGTTTGAGGGATTATGAAATGTATTCTATAATTTGACCAGAAAGTGTTATATTATGAGATTCTTTAAATACATAATCATAGACTTACTCAAACTTGTTTCATTTGGTGGGGGGGTAATTCATAATCATCTAAAGTAATTTTAAGCATTTTTGATTGATTACAATTTGAGAACTTATTTTTTCATGTCTAAAACACTCAGTTTCTCAGATCAGCAAATCTTGTTTTAGACTAAAATTTAGAGCCATTTCTGGAATGAGAGTAGAAACAACTATTTAACCAACTTTTACCTCTTCATGGATTGGCAGCATCAACAAATTCTTTTACTCAGCAGTTACAAGAAATTCCTATGAACTTTCCAAAGTTAAATAACTTCAGCAGTTCCACTTCCTTCTTTAAAGAGCCAGCAACCAACGTTCAAACTGAGCTGCTAAATTCCTATATAACGAGATAAAGGTTGTTTCTGATATCAATAGCTTTTATCTTGATTTCATGTCACCTAGAAATGTTCACCATCAAAAACAACGCTTAAAAACACACTTACACCGATGGCCTATCTTTTCAGACTGAGTATTTCTGTTGAGTTAAGAACAATCTGAAAATAAAACACAACTGAAATAAGTCCTTTGACTTGTCAGTTTCCAGAGACCAAAATCTCCCACGATACTCCAAGACAGCAGCATGGGTTTTCCCCCAGCTATTGTTCCCTCTAGAAGAACTAAATGCTGCTCTGTTTTGTAATGATTTTATAATAATGAAATACTAAACCAAAGTAAATAGTTTTTTAATAGCTACTCAGGAAACATTGTAAACTCTCTACAGATCCGTTTGCAAAGATATTGCAGGAGCTAATCACCTTACAACTCTTACACAACGCGACACAGATTTACTGCAAAAACCCTAAAGAATAAAGTAGAAGGTATTAGCCTCAAATTAGAGTCAGATGACAAAATCCAAAGGGAGGACAAATCACAGATAGACAAGGACAAGTAACAGACATGAGACCAGCACCGCAAGCATGCGGCCCGTATTCAACTGGATTCCTCTCTATAACAACGAAGAGGTCTTGTTTAATGGAGAAAGTACCCAGACATACTTTGTAAATGTATGTGGATACTGACCTGGACTTGTGACAGGACTAGAGGTAGTAGGCTCAATAATTTCTACAAAAAGGGAAAAGGAAAGAAAAGAAAAACATTTTGTGTATTAATCATACATAAAAGACAAACACTCATGAGACAATCAACAATCATGCAACATATACACAGGTGGTCTTTCATTTGAAGAAATCTTGCCTGACCTTGGAAACCATTGAGCACAATTCGGCTTCTGAGGTTACACAAAACCCCAATCAGCATGTCTGATGTAAGTCATCTCTCATACTGAGCCAACACTTAGGAGTCCTTCCCACGTTCCAATCCGCAGCATCATGTTACGCTGTGCTAAGGTTAAGGACTGACCCTCAGAGTTCTCAAGCAACAGTTTTCAAAACTTCCTTGTAGAAAAACACTAAAAACTTTACATACAATGCCTTATCTGAGAGAGCCAGTGCCAGTTCCTGTAAAGTCATTCGATCAGTTGTTGCCTCTTAATATGTACTAAAAATAAAAAGGGTAAAATTCAAATGAACTTAAAATGTATTTTTGAAGGTAAATTTCATATTTCGTAAGCACAGTGACAGAATTTGGCCATTTAGAAGACTGATTATGTCTGCAAGACTAGTTGTGTCTTCAAGTCCCTATGTGAAAACACTGCCCCCACCCACGTACAGAAACACGTACTCATTTTGAGCTACCTGAAACACACTTACGACTACAAGGTACTACTGGCTGTAGTCTAGACATAACTAAAAGATAAGTATGCCACGGGTGTATCAATTTAATTTTCCAGCAATTATCTAACAAATAATAAACCTTATGGCATTTTAAATCATGTATGTACTTCTATTTAAGATTTACTGTTTAACTTTTTAATAGGATGGTTTCTTTTCAAGTGTTAAATGCTGATGGTCATGACAATAACAGCAATACAAAGATGAAACATCATTATTGGTGGTCTTAAAGGATACACACAATTTTTAGAGGGAGAATGAAAATATCAGAAAAACGTGGCATTTTTTGATATACTCTAGTAATGCATTGTCCAGAAAGACTTACTTCAGCACAAATTACACACAGGTAACCCACTCCTTTTTCAACCTAGTCAACCAGCATGTCCTATAATGGTGAAGAACCAGTCTAAAAAACAGAGTGAGTACGGCTATGACAGGTACAAGCAGAGATGTGCATGAAAATTTGACTTGTGAACAAGGTTTGCCTCCTTGCTCAGCTATGTTCCTGTGGTCCACAAAAGACCTTGTTGAACAACAACAACAAAAAAAAAAACCCAAAAACAAAAAAACAAAACCCTTTCTTTAAAGTTTGCTAACTCCTTTGGGGTTTTCACTGATTCTTCCACTGACAAGGCCATAATATTCCATAGTGAACTCAAACCCCTTCTCTAATAGGCTAGTTTAACTACTGGTTTGAATGATAAAAGCCTAGTTTAGGCAAGACTTATAAAATGGAGCTTCCAAAAACTTTTCTGGGGGTCAGTTTTAGGGGGGACTTAATCTGCGTGTACCAGCCTGCAGAACTACTTCTCTGGGTCGTTTCCTGACTACTTAGGACCAATGGATCCAGTCAGATGACTGCGGACTGCTGACTAGGATCAGGCTTAAATTTCCATAGATTTGGGAAGGGAGGATGTAACTTTTGAAGAGAGACATCACCACATAATTAGATAACAAACTACAATTAAAAATTCAAAAGTCTTGTCATCCATCTGGCTATGTGATTTGATGTCTTCAGGAAGTGACAACTTACTAAGACAACTCTGCATTAGATACTTAAAAAAGTGGAGATTTGTCTAATTTCTTTTTTCAGGGACGGCTATATGTATTAATGTATCACAATTAATATTTCAATTCTTTCTAGGTGTTAAGCAATATTCTAAGTGCTGGGATTATAGCAGCTAAAATTATCTGCTCTTGTGGAGCTTATGGATTGTATAATGTAGGGTTTTAATATATTAGGACATTTAATTCTTATGTCAAAATTCCAGTATTTATAAAAAAATCAAAATTAAAAATAAAATATCATAGAGAAATGTTGTTCTAATTAAAAAATTGTCTTTTTGTTAGGTTGACATAAACCCTCACATATTTTTATGCATTGATGGTTTTAATTTTTCTTTAAAAAGCTCCTTCAAAAATTAAAATGTATGTTAAACTTTGTTTAATGCTACATAGTGAATCTCATTAATATACATTAAGAGTGTGTATACTCAAATAAAAAGATTTTAGAATTCCAAAGAGAAATGAAATCATGTAATGTCTTAAACAGTAGAAACTTAATCAGAAAATGTATTTGGGGTAAAACAAAATTCAGTGACAGTGAACAGTTTTTTTTATGTTCAGCAATTTGGACATTTGCACTTTAATTTCTCCAACTGTTTTGTTTCCATTGTTTTGAATTTCTAATGCTTATAGAGTGTTCATTGAAAAAAGATGGTGCGGCATACAACTACAACTTCATCTCAATGTGAGAATGGTAGAAACAAACAGCTCTCTCTTTGAACCACACTCTTCATTGTGCTTGCTTATCTAGAGCTAAATTGCTTATGTAAAACCACACTGTCTCATAGAAAGGCCCTTTAAAAGAATACAAAATGTTAGGGCATAAAAATCATGTTGTGATACCATCCATTTCATAATTTAGTTTAGTTTCATAGTCAATCCAAAATATTTTTTTCCTGTGTAGGCCAAGATACAGTAGAATCTCTAGTAAGGTAATTGTATATAAAACTAGGATTGTGACCAGACAAGCTGGTTGAGTTGAAGATTTGTACAATAAAAACCTAGAGGTCACACATAAGCCTGGATAGGCAATGAGCTGAAGAAAAACCAGAGAAAGTGAGGTCAGAGCACCAAGATTAGGAACAGCTGGTGCTGAGGTGTGGCGGGTTAGAAAGGACCCACATAACACTAGGATTAACTTTCCAACCTGCCATTGCTCAGGTATGATGGTGAGAAATCTAACAAACCTTTGCAAACCTCCTGTGTCCTTCTTTATGGAACTTAGATAATAACCCTTACTTTGAAGGGTTGTTGATAGGATTACAGATACTTTATGTAAAAACTCAAGTGAGAGTGAGTAGCAGAAGTACTCTTGGTTATTAGTTATAGAAGTGAAAGGGAAAATTAATATCTGAATCAATGACAAGGAAAGTAAAGTGTTAGGATTTGGGGGAAGCTTAGCTTTACTAAGTAGAGGAGGACAGACAACATTATGACTGGGTGAAATTATGTAAATAACATAATGTGAACATTAATTTTTCCCAATTAAAAAAGTTAATATATTATGCTTTTGGTTAATTATTTAGGAGTCATATTGGCTCTTGGAAAATAAGTATAGAATTCAAAGTATTTAACAGTCCTCATTTAGGTAAGAGTAGGAAATTATAGATCAAGTTCTTACAAGTTTTGTGAGAGAGAAATGCACTTTAATTTTAAAATGAGGCTTTTGTACCAAATTGTAGGCATGCATTATTAAGATATACAGAGGTATTTTAACATAATTTCCCCCTTATATCTTCAAAGTATAATGACCCCACTAAGTCAATATGGCCACATCCTTTTTAATAAAATCCTTTATTACTCAGAAAATACAGTTTGGGTAATAGTCAAAGGTGACTAGATCCAATAAATCTGCTATAGATTTCCTTATACCTTTCAGGTATTGATTCAATTTTTCAGGAACTACTTTTTGAATAGCTGTTATAACAGCAATTATTATTATATTAATTAAAGCTATTGACATTTGTTAAAACTTAATATTTGCCAGGTAGAGTTACACATGTTAACTCTACATTAACTCATTTCTTTATCCCCAAAACTCTATGAGGTACACACCAATATTAATTCCCTCTTTATAGGTGATATAGTGGAGCACAGAGATGTTAACTTTCTTACTCATGGTTACACAGCTAAATAAGGTGTTGAAATGGGGGGGATCTGTAATAGAATGTCTTAGCATTCCACTTTCTCACCTCCCAGAAGAAATGCCATGATGACTTTTGTCATACCTATAATTACTTAAGTGGGACATTTCTGTACAAGGGTTCTTACAAAACTACTACTAGCTTTCCCAATAATAGGGTCAAGTCATTCTATTAGAGGCAGCTAATATATGAGTGGCTTCTGTCACCAAAATTGGAAAAGAGACAAATACAATGTTAATTTTGGAGGCTTTATATGAGAGGACTTTGCATGGAGAAAACAGTTTGTAACACGATTTTCAAATCTTATTTTCATATTCCAAGTCAACACTAAATATAGTTGTTTGCTTCTGTATAAACCTGAATGCTAATGAAGGACAATTCTCCAAATACCTCAGAGGGCATTATCATAACAGGATTATACAATCAAATAAGAATCTTGAACTTGTAAACTCCCACTGTGTTAGCACGGTAGTTTGACCAGATATTGCTTAGCTTTCAAGAATGTTGGTTGTTTTTATAGGGATCAGATCTGAGATGTTGTTTCATCTAGTAATCAACTTGTAAGCACTGAAATATTCTTCAGCAGGTGCTGAGTGGGCTCTCCTGACAAACAACAGTAACTGTTCTCAGTGAGACTTTCTTGTGTGCCTCATTATGTGGAGGAACAGAGAGAATGCTCCAGGGTTAATGGCAGAATTATATCACTGTGGGCAATTGTATTACTGTAGGGAATGGCCTCAGGGAAGAGATGGCTTTAATTGTACGTAAGAGGTGAAGTGAAGTTCACCAAGACACACATTTTCTACAGTTCTGTGGAAAAGTGAGGTGATGTGAAAACTGAGGTTTTACTTTGTTAGTAAATGTGGTTTTGACCAGGGCAGGAGGAGATGCCATTGAAACAAGATGTTGAGGACACGGAGTGCATTGTAAGATGAAGCCATGTGTGGTGAGCCTTTCTATGGACCTCAATAAGTATTGCTTAAACAATTTTTAACCCTTAACACCCAATAGAGTGTTAAAATTGCCCATTGTCAGACCCCTTTATTTCTATGTAGTTTGGAAAATCATATTGGGTTCCTAGGTTGTTATTTTATTTTTATGTTATTACACAGCTATGATGTGTGTGACTTATCTTTTAGACTGTTGAGAGATAGCATGTTGAGACATTGCAGAAATTAATCCTTTTGGTTGCCATGGTTTCAACTGAAAGCTCCAACTCCCAATATTTGTGGAGTGAAAGCAATGTCATTTCACAGCACAATAAAGAGGACGTTGCCCTGGAAATGACCAAGGTCAATGCTGATGGAAGCCACAGAAGACAGACTGAGCTAGGTTGGACACAGATGGCAGAAAAGGCGACCCTGCCTTTTACCTTTATGGGGAGGCCAATACAGTGTGTCAGGCCTCTCAGGGCATTGGAGTAGCAGAGACTTTACGCAGAGAGGACAACTTAGACATCACACTTTTGATCAGGGGCTTGTAGCTGACATCAGTGGCCAAACAGTATTAGTCTCAGACAGACAGCATTGTCCCGGCAATCAGGAGACTTAGGTGCCACTCCATCTACTAACCTTAAGTGTGTAATTCTAATCCAAGCTCCCTTTTTTTGCTATATAAGTAAGAAGTTACCAGAGTTGGCCCACGTACTTCACTGAGTTATTTTTGTTTCCATCACATGGTTGTTGGTTAAGAGATGGTTTCGTACAGTGGTTAATAATACTGCCTCTAAAGGAGATTTACCTAAGCTAGAACCAAGCCCTCAATCCAAAACTTACAAGCTACTCACCCTTCCGAACTTTGTGCGTTTAATAAAATGAAGATAATGGTAATATCTACCATTCAACACTACAGCGAGGGTAGATGAGATAATGCATATAAATCACTTCTCACAGTGACTGCCTGGCAAATAATTAACAATCGCTCTATAAAAGTTAACTTATTTTTAAATTGAAATGATGATAAGTGACCTTTAACACCACTACAGCACTATCAACACTTGTTATTATAAGTGACTATCATATAACTCAACCTTAAAAGTAAATAATTTTTCTCAAGAAAATAATTTCTATTAATAAAAAATTGCAGAAGTACTTCTACAGTTTTATAGAAGAGAGCCTATGTGTCAACATTAGCTGCACTCATCCACCCAAAATTCACTGGAGCTGTAAAAATGCACAAGATTTTTCTGCATTTATTTTGAAGATGTTTCTGTGTCTAGGGGAAGAAATGTGCTGCATGTAGCTGTTACTCGCTGGTGTTTGAGTGTGTATGTGGTAGGGTAAAGAAGAATTCATGGAGGCATAAGAATTAGAGTGTTCCATTAAGTATCTCTATGTATGTATACCTCCAGCATCCATTTGAAGAAAAAACCCTATGTCAAAACAAAAATAACATGTCTATTATCATCCTGATAAATATCCTGAGGCAGTATAAATGTTGTTATACTTAATCTTGGTCAAAACTTCTGTGAATATAAAACATTTGCTCAGTCCACCCAAAATTAATCCTGAGTGAGGAAAACAGTTTCTATAGTGACAAAGGAACATTAATAACAAATGGTATGCTCATATGTATAGTCATATTAATAAAATAACTTTATTGACGTATTATAGTTGTTTTAATATAGTTCTCTACTGGGTCAGATTTTGAGAGAACAATTTTGGCTGAATTTTGGTATATGCTATGGATTACTATGGATTGAAATGTTTATCCCAGACTTCTAAATAAATGACCAGGTTTCAATAAATATAATATTGACTCAAAAGACCACTGAAGACCTTTAGGTTTTAGAGAATATTTCAATAGCACTCTGATGCCATTCTATAGATAATCTCTAGAAAGGATCTGAGCGTAGTGTTATTTCTGAAACATGCTTTCCAATATTGCAAAACAAAAAAATGTCTCAGCTTTCAGCACACACACTTATCTTCCTCTCTAATACCAATTAGAATAAATAACGAAGTCAAAAGAATGTAGTTAAGGATACAACATGGTTTCAAGGGAGGACTATTAACCACTGATATATTTTGAAAGTCCATTGTATTGATGTCATGCAGGGAAATGCAGAGCCTAGACAGCTTGTAATTAATACTTGGACTGTTTATTGTCTTACACCTACAAAATCCTAATTACTTTCAAGGACTGTATTGCAACATGCAGGTCCTTTTCAATGTTTCCCCACGTGTGACTATGCAGAGTAATGGCTTTTTGTGATTGCCTCTGGGTTTTTGTTGGCACAGAGATCCCCAAGGAGCTGGCAAATGGCCACATGCTTTTTGATACCCATTTCACTGCATTAGCACATTACTTATCCATTTGACACATTGGATCTAAAAGGTAGTTTGGAGAATTTAACTCAACACTATTACAGACTTAGGCATGTGGGGTATGCTTTCAATATGGTTGGAGTCAGACAAAGTGGGTTTAAATCTCTGCTACATAGTAGCTGTGAGATTTTCATAAGTAAATGATCATAGGTAAGATGGGTCTTTTAAGATAAATAACTAAGATGAGACACCTAAATAGTGACTGGCATGTAGTATGTCTCTCTCCTTTCTGGTTAAGAACCAACATTTCTAATATTATGGAAGAAGGCTTTAAATCTGTGGCTATTCCTAGGCCCTATTTTGGCAATATATTTGTAAACACTGGGCAATAAAGAAAAATGGAAAATTAGTAATAAAAAGGTGGTTTGAGAATGGTGACAAATGTCCCTGAAATACTGGCTTCCCCAAAGATGGGTTAAATGGCCCACCTGTTGGCCAGTGTGAACTGGACTACAAAGCAAACTCTTTGACGAAGGAGGTGGCTGTGGAATATCTGTCACAGGCACTGACGTGAGTTGCACTCATGTGCAGCTTCTGTGAGCCGTGCAAGGACGGGCTCAACAAGTGTGAGCAGGAACAGGAAAGGCTGGCAGAACATGTGTTCCTAGAGGCATCCCATCGCTCTGTTTGAAGCCATGTGTCTATGACACAACTTTTTGGGTACGAATGCCTGCAGAAAATGATGCCTGTTAAGGGACAGCTATGATATTGGCTCAGGTAAGAAAATAAAATACCAAAGGCCAAGGGCAAAGCCTTGAGAGATGATTGGAGGGTTTCCTAGAGAAAAGGGACCTAATCACTGTTACACTGACAAATCAGATTATCTTGATGTTATTAATTCTTGTTATAACAAACCTTTTATATATATTCTACTTTCCTAACATTATGTTAGGCATGTGAATGCAATAGCGGTAAGACAAATTCCTTCCTATTTAAGATATATGAGAGATTAGCAATAAATAAAGTAACAAAATAATTACATGATTTGCACTGTGGTGAGAACTATGGGAAATAAGCACAGGGTACTTTAGGAGCTTGTAACAAGGGAATCTATCATGTAACCATGATGCATGGTTTGGGAAACCTCTCTAAGAGCCAATACACTAAACTTATGTTCCATGTTTGAATTATGTGCTTTGTCCAGGCTGGTGACAAACAACTATAGGAAGGGTTGTGGGATGGATTCATTGCTGGTGCAAGCCTGCTAATAAGTTGAGCTACCACGTAGTGTCTCCTGGATACTGCTGTTGAGACTATGGGGTGCTGAGAGGGCATGGCATGATGTGCTCTGTGAATAGCAAGGGACCGAGTAAATAATCCCAGTTACCAGCAGATGTTGCAGCCTGAAGAAGTCTCCGAGGCCATCCTGATCCCACCAGTTCATTTAAAAGATGAGAAAAATGAGCCCCAGGCAGAGATGTACCCAAATTGTACAACCAGTAAATTATAACAATGAAATTAGAAGCTCTTTTTACTCCAGAACCAGTGATGATGAAGGAGACAGAAACATTTACAATGCTCTACCCAACAGCAGCAGTTTAAAAATGGCAATCAAAGGCAGACAAGTCTCCTTAGTAAAGTGCCAGGGTAGGTGGTATCATCATTTTACTCCTGTCTTAACATATGTTCCTCATAACTCTATGAGGCAAATGGAGCAAGTGACTGAAGATCAAGAACTCCACATACAATTTTACTTGGCATCAAAGCCTGACCCAACCAATTCTGGGGCACATTCAAATTGGAAAATGTTCTGCTTTGTCTCAAGTTGACTTGAAATAGTGCAAATGTGCATATGTGTATATAATAGACTGTAAGATAAGGGTAATGGAGTGTAATGTGACAGTGTATGTAATGTTACACACACTCTCATGCATATATGTGTATGTATATGCATGTATATCTGTTACATTATGTGAATATACATACCATGATAAACCTTTTTGTTTATTTTCCATCTTTGCAATTATAACCATCATAAAGTCAGGGACTCTATATTGTTATCGCATTCTCAATGCCTGAAGCACTGCCTGGCTTATAGTGGGTACTCAATAAATATATTCTAGATGAGTGAAAGGACATGTGTGCAATTTCAAGTACACATGTGGGTGCACCTGCTCATGTGTGAATATTATGAGGTGGACACTTATTCATGCACACATGCTATGCACATGTGACAACTCTACAAAAATCTACTCAAACAGGAGAGCTCACAGAATCCAGTCAAATATCTTAAGAACACTGTTTAAATAGATTGCCAAGGGGAGAAGAATTCTATTACTGAGTCTAAGTGGAAGTTTTAGCATTACCTGCATACAGAGCGCTTTTTTTTTAACAAAAGGATTTTTCTCCTTAATTAGGCAGGATCGAAGCAGTTACTATTATGCAAAATGAAATAGTAAAGTCTGACCAAGATACTTGCTACACTGACCATATAATTTCTTTTCTATATTTTAGTCTCCTTCCATTTAATTCCAAAGTGTTTCATTATCACAAAGGAAGAAAAGATAGGAAATGCAGGAGGGCATAATGAATTAGACTTAAATGTGTCCTAACTGCACAATCTACTGTACATACAGAAGAGAGACATATGATTTCAGTCAAGTTTAGTTTTAGGGAGCAAACTTTTTTCAAGCTCAATACATCTAGTTATAACTTGATCTACATCTTCTAGAAGGTATTGTTAATAACTAGACCTTGAACAAACTCAGAAACAATTTGTTTAAAATTTGAGCAGAATATTCATTATGACTGATTTTTACTCCAAATTACATATTTCAGTGAAGCAAGTTATTTTTAGGTACACAGAATTAGACTGTTAGGAAATGAATACAGGGTCTAGCATCAGTTGGTTAAGGTGGTTAGAATGTTTATCCATTAAAATCATATTAGGTTTCAGGCCTTATATGAATTCAAAACAGGTGGTTTAAGCATTGTTTGTTTGACTTCCTTTCTTTGCCAAAGCTGTTTGAAGAAGATTTACTCGTTGACACAATTGTCAGGAAGCAACCTTGTCACCCCGGTTGGTGTGGCTCGGTTGGTTGGAGTGTCATCCTGCACACCAAAATGCTGGGGGTTTGATTCCCAGTCAGGGCACAGGCCTAGCTTGCAGGTTTGATCCCTAGTTGGGGCATGTATGGGAGTAAACCAATAGATGTTTTCCACTTTCTCTGTCTCCCCCCCTCTCTCTAAAATCAATAAACATTAAAAAAGAAAGAATGCAATCTTATCTATAGAGTAGCCCCCATCTGCATATGATACATTTCAAGCCCAGCTCTGGATACCACAGATAGAACCAAACTGTGTGTGTGTGTGTGTGTGTGTGTACACAAGGTCTGTCCAGAAAAAGTCCAGCCATTGTTAATATAAGGAGAATGGTTTGCATGGCATTGATGTAGCCTGGCATCCAAGGAGAGTGGACTGGAATTCACATGAATGAACAACAACTTCCCTGTACTAGTCAGTGGGGAGGCATGCACCACTGAGTGAGCATGTGTACCGTGTGGCCATTGAATATAAAATGACTCAGTGAGTAGAGCAATGAATCTGCATCAGATTTTGTATTAAGCTTGAGCACTCCTCTGTGGAAACTGTTCAGATGACTCGGAGGGCTGCAGCTATGAGCAACTGGTGATTGGCGGCTCCACTACCACAGCACACTCACTCATGCATCACATCTCATGCAGAGTTTTTTTTTTTTTCTTTTGGTGAAACATCAAATCACCCAGGTGACTCAGCCCCCCTACAGCCCAGATTTGACACTCTGTGACTTCTGGCTTTTTCCAAAACTAAAATCACTTTTGAAGGCGATGAGATTCAGGAAAATATGATGGGGCTGCTGATGATGACTGGGAAAACTGTGTGAGGTCCCAAGCCTACTTTGAGACTGAGGCATCATGGTCCTAGGTACAATGTTTCTTGTATCTTGTATTTTCTTCAGTAAATGTCTTTATTTTTCATTTTATATGACTTGAAACTTTCTGGACAGACCTTGGTATATACCTGTATTTATATACCTGTATTTTGCTGTGTATAATGTACAATTTTTTGCCCAAATTTTTGAGGGAAGAATAAGGATGCACATTTTGTATCTATATAAATGCTTTAAATTATTTTATTTATGAAATGTAACTCTAGAGAGCCATAATGATATCTATATGCAAAACAATACCCTGGAAAATGATAATCAGTTTTGTTGCTAAATGTAAAAAATAAAATATTGAATTAAATATGAAAACAAATTATTTTTTCCTTAAAGTTTGGGTCAAAAATGTGGGTGCACATTACACACTGCAAAATACAGTATATATATGTACCAAAAAACTGCACAAGATGTGATGCATGAACAGGCTTCTTGTCCTGGTGATGCCGCCAATCACCAATTTCCCATAGCTGTGGCCTTCTGAACCATCCCAGTAGTTTCTGTGGAGGACTGTTCAGGCTTACCACAAAACATGATGCAGATTTGTTGCTCTACTTGCTCAATTATTTTGATTTCAATGGCCACACAATACACACCCTCATTCAACAGCATCTATTGCCTCCACTGACTAGTACAGTAAAATCATAATTGTTCATGCATGAGCATTTTAGTCCACTCTCCTTGGTTGCCAGGTTACATTGATGCTACACAAACCATTCTCATTATATTAACAATGGCTGGACTTTTTCCATACAGATCCCCTATAATTATACATATATATAACATATAATTATACATCTATATGTTATATTTTCTCTCTACATCTGCATATATGTACTTAATGGTAGTACTTTATGGCTTCTCCTTGACATACCCAAATTGCCAGCATTACTACTCTTGTGCTTTGGGGTCATTATTGAGTAAAATAAGGGTTACTTCAACATAGCACTGAGACACCCCAACAATCAATCTGATAGCCAAGACAGCTATTAAGGGACTCAAAGGTGGGCAGGGAGCATACACAGCCTGAAGACACTGGACAAAGGGATATTTCACATCCTGGGTGGCACGGAGCTGGAAGGTGTGAGATTTCACTACACTACTCATAATGGTGTGTAATGAAAACAGATCACTTGTTTATTGCTGGAAATTTCCATTTCATATTTTCAGATCTCAGTTGACAGTGAGTAACTGAAACCACAGACAGTGCAATTGTGACTAAGGAAGGACTGCAGCATGTTGCCTTGCCACACTGAGAAACTCCTCAACCTTCCTCCAATGTGTAGCCCCTCCATTCCCTTCCTGCTCACTAAATATGGACTTCAGGTCATGCCGTTTACTAGTTTAGTAGTTTTGGAGTAAGTCATAAACGCTTCGAGCCACACTTTGTTACTTGGAAAAATTCTCTAGGCTTCAGTCTACCCAGCTGTAGAATAAGGAAAATAATAACTTGCCTCATAAGGTAACTATAAAGACTAAGTAATTTCTGTAAAGACTTTAGCATAGTATCAGGTACATAAAAGTTAGTAATTATTATTAAGATAATGTAAATAGATTACATACATGCTATATATTAATTATTACAGCTATTCTTATTTTCCATCTAATGATGGCCCAGGATGGAGGATTGCTGAGGAAGTGGATAGAGGGCAGTCTGAGTTGCTGTGGTTGGCATCAGTGAGTTAGTTTACAATACCATTGAGACTCAATTCTTTATAGGAACACAGTAGCTACAGCAGAAAGAAGGTAGACTTGGGACTCTCTCCTGGCTCTGTGATTAACTCTGAAGCCCTGGGCAACTTATCATCCTCTCTAGGGCTATTTCCTTAATCAAAAAGTGGAGCAGAGAATGAAGAGAGAAAATAACTTATCAGTTGCTCCAACACTAGGTGCACTCAGAATCGAGATGAGAATTCTGGTTTTCTGACTGTAGGTCAGGTCTCCTGCGTTAACAGCTAATTGACTGGTGGCTCCATCTGAAGCACTTCATTTATTAGTTCATGCTACAAAGATTATCAATTATCATATGCCAAAAATTTTGTTAGATGTCAGAGATATAAGGGAGTGCAGGAAGAGGCAGTATCTCTGCCCCATGAAGCCTAGCATAATAGGGGGAAATGGTTTGGGGTATGTGGGTCCCTTGTTGGATTTAGAGAACTTCAGCTGAACTCAAAACCACAGATCAGAACCTGTCTGCCTGCCTTTCACCTGTCTCCAGAAGGAACAAGGAAGGGGTGCTTTATACTCATCAGGCAGAGGAATACTACACATGTGCCCTACCTTTTAGAGTTTCACTTTGAGTTTTGCTGACTTCCATGGCAACTCCCAAACAAATTTTGTGGAAAAGAAAACCTTTCCTGAACCATCCCAGCTTGATGATTAGACTCCTTTGGAAGCCAGCGCCTTGTGTTGGTTTCATGCTTCATATAGTCCTTTTAATACTGATTTTGTGGAGAGTCACCCATCTTCCGTGTCTTCTTTCCTCTTCTTTCTTTCTTTCTGTTTCTTTCTTTCTCTTGACCTATTCTTGACTTAACTTTTTTCCTTTCTATTTTAATGCAGCAGTCTCCAACCTTTTTGATACCAGGGACAGGTTTCATGGAAGACATTTTTTCCACAGAGCAGGGGTGGGGGTGTGGGTGGTTTCAAGTGCATTACATTTAAGCTCACCTGTTGTGTGGCCCAGTTCCTAACAGGCCTGGACTGGTACCGGTCCACCGCCCAGAGGTTGGAGACCCCTGTTTTAATGACATGTGGGCTATGGCAGTTATGTGCATGATTCATTTTGTGATAAATCTCTCAGTATTTTCCTTTCCTGTGGATGTGATGGCCAACACGGAGCAGGCAGCTCTGGTGTCTGCCTTCACAGGAAGAACCAGACTTGTTGGGAGACACTCAGGCTGCACGTGCAGTGGCCTGTAAGACACAGCTTTAACGTGAAGGAGGATGGACTCCAGTGATGAGCATACCAGAGGGGCCCTAGCAAAGAAAACAGTAATCTTTTATGTGAGATTTAAGATAAGTTAACACAACAGCTCTTCAGTCACTGGTGTCTCTACCAAGTTACTTAACCAGAGTTTGTCATAGTTAGAATAATGATGAATTGACCAAACTTTTCTTTAATCCAAATCAATAAGGAATGCCCATGGCATACACAATTTTTTAAAATGCTCATTCATTCAATAGATGGCAAAATAAAAACTTCACAGTGAAAACTAAAATCACTTAATTTATCTATTAATTAATTAATCTATTCAGAAGTTCACTGAGTACCTCCTATGTGCTAAGTACTGTGCTATGTGTTGACGGTATAGGGACAAAAAAGACAACACTCATTTTCAAGTGGGGGCAAAATAATAAAAATTTATATAACATAAAACACATATTGCCATGAAATAATAGAGAAGGTAAATATATTTTTAAAAGTGGTGGTTTTAGTAGTATATATATATAAAGTATATATATATATACTTTAATACTACTTCATTGTAGTATTCATTATATACTTCATTGTATACTTCATTAGTAGTATTGAAATACTACTAATAAAGTATATATATATATACTTTATATATATATAAAGTATATCATGGGCAATGTTCTAAATGTTTTGAACACATTAGCCATTTTAATCATCACAATTCAGGGAAGTAGACATTATTATTATCCCACTATTAAATAGAAAAAACTATGTGTAAATGAATTGAGTCACCTGTCCAAGGTGACAAAGTAAGTGGCCTAGACAGAATTCAAGTTCAGAAGGTCTGGATTCACCATAGCCTGTGTGTTTAACATTTAAACTTTAGAAGGTATCATGGTTCTTTGAAAGTATTAGGAAAAGGGGGCCCTTCAGAATATCTGGGTAGAAAAGAAAGCCTACAGGGCTTAAAGAAGAAGAGTCAAAGTCTGCATTACCAATTATTAGTTTTATATGTAAAGAAATGATCTATTGGTTGATGCCTCTGTAAATCATTTCTAACTACTAGCTGATCAAGCCACAAATTCAGATGGTAAATAATAAAGTAAAAAACAAACCAACCCCAAACCCAAAAACTAGAGGGAAGCTTGCAAATTGGTTTGACAACCTAATCACTGTAAAAGTTGCTTTTATTTCCTTTTTAAAACATCTTTTCTGACTATTACAGCTAATGACTGTGCCTACTAACTTCCTTTTCTTCCATAATGTTTTGATGTATTTGATGTTTTCATATAGTTAAAGTAAGAGTTGGAAAAATCCTTTATGAATAGCTCTTCTTGAAGTTTCTTTGTTTGAATCCTCATTTTGCTGCCAGTGCAAAACAACAGTCCCTTGCATTTTTGTCTGAAACTGCCCACCAAAATTGTTAATTTGTCAAGAGACAGAGACAATAAACTGAAGAGTATTGGTTTGGAGATAATTAATTAGAAGTGTGATAATGTGTATTCAGCCATTTTGCATTCACTGGAGTAGAAAGAGGATAGGCTGTTTCTGCCACTCATAGTCTATCTATTCTTACACCTTTCCTATTTGGGGAGAGGTCTTCTAAAACCTGGACTCATAGCTCTGCAGTTTAATATCTCTTTGAGATAAATCAAACAAGAATGGTCCACCATAGAAAGAAAATATAAAGTGAAAGATACTTAGAGCTGTATAGAAATTTAAAAATAAACACGAGACATTAGAAAAAGAACATTCTTCCATATTTGTGTGGTCCCCAACAGAAGTGGGAACTGCATTCATGTCTTCGAAAACTGACCCAGCAAAGAAAAAGAGAACACTGCTTTCCTGGTTCTGTTGCAGCCAGCCTTCAAGATCACTTGTGATGACCCTGGCCTTGTGCTATTCACATCTTTGTACCAAAGTTGGTGTGTTTGACTGATAGAATGTGGCAGAAGTGATGATAAGTCACTTTGGTCTAGATTAAAAAAGCCAATGCAGATTCTGTCTTGAGTTCTCCACCCACAGCTCACCCCTTTTGATCAGTAGCTTGGGAAAAGGCAGCTGTGAGCAGCTCTATGGAAAAGTTCACATGAAAGTGATTGAGATCTCCTGCCAGCAACCACTCTGAGTGATCTTGGAATCAAATCCATTAGACTCATCAAACTTTTGATGATTACAGCTTCAGCTGTCATTTCTTAAAAATATTTTATTTATTTATTTTTAGAGAGAGAGGAAGGGAGGGAGAAAGAGGAGGAGAGAAACACTGATATGAGAGAGAAACATCAATTGCTTCACTCCCCAACCCAGGACTGAACCCACAACCCAAGCCCTGGGTTGTGCCCTGACTGAGAATGGAACTGGCAACCTTTTGCTTTGCATGATAATGCCCAACCAACTAAGCCACACCAGTCAGGGCTCAGCTGTCACTTTGACTGCAGTCTTACGAGATACCCTGAGCAAGAACCACCTAGCTAAACCAGAGCTGAAAAACCAGTCCACAGACAATGAGATAACAAATGTTTGTTGTTTCAAGCTAGTAAGCTTAGGGTAATTTATTATGTAACAAAACATAACCAGAACAGCCCCACTACCTCTCTTCATGAATGAGATTGGTTCTGTGTTCACAGTGAGCCTTTCCATAGCTGGTGGCTTTTCTCAGCAGCAATCTTCCTGCTGCTTTGGGAATAACACTTCTCTGAGATACCTTCACACTAAGTGAGGTACACTCCATGCAGTCTCCCAATGCAAGGCTTTGTAATAATGGATTTCACAGGGCTTCAGTTCTCAAGGCCAAAACAGTGCCCTCCAAATTTCTCAGCTTCCAGAAAAGGGGAAACAAGACACTATTAGGCATTGGGTGCCAGTCTAGACTTGACTTCAGCTTCTCATTGCTGTTTCAAAGACATCTTAGATTCTTAGATATTCTTGACGTTTGAATCATGTGTCAAGATGTTGTTGATTCTAGCGATGGCAACGTTTCATCTCATATGCAGAGCAGATTGTTAAAACATGCCGAGGCTGTGGTGCTCCTTTCCATTCTGCTGTTCCCAATTTTATTGTCACTTCAGAAATAAACTACAACACAGAAAGGAGCATGGAGGAGGCGGCTGTGAGAGCCCTGGGGTAGAGCTAAAAGCAGCTCCCTTGATTTTATGTTTGAGCCATCTGGTGCTTACATCAGCTACCACTTGTTTTCAAATATATATTATTTGCGACTTTGTAAAGCTGAATAACATGAGCCCCTTTGGTACAGCAAATATTGTCAACGTATAGTGATGTAAATAAAAGAAGGAGTTAGTCATTTCACAGAAGTCTGTGTGTGAAGAGAGGTTGATAGCTTCTCTGTACTGAGAAAAAGGAAGTTTTAATACTAAAAAATAACTGAAACTTCAAACTCCTGGACATCAGGAAAATAGACATTTTCAGGGAAAACATCTGTGTCTTGAATAAGGCTAGCATTTATCAAGTGCTTACTAAATCCCAGGCATTGTACTAAGCTACATCAAATGCTTTATTTGATCCAGAATAAATTAGAAAATTCTGCAGTAATAAGCAACTTTAAAATATCAAGGAATTAGTTTTAAAAATATTTACTTGTTGTCTTGTCACATGCATATCTATCTATATATCCCACAGAGGTAATGTTAATTGTCTTACTATTGTACCTTTTGGGAAGAATAGAAATTCTCCTGGATTGGTTTGAGAGGGAGAGACAGTGTTATGCACTGACTCCACTACACATTGGTGTGGAAGCCCCACACGTCATGAGTTCTCAAAACCTCATTGGCTGGAACAAGTCACATGATCTTGCCTAAAGTCTTCCTAACTGCCTGGAAGGAGAGGAGAGCCAGATCTAGGTTCTCCTACTAGACATCTCTAAAATACTTTTTTTAAACAGACATATTTTATATGTGGAGAAATCATAATACAGAGAGATAAAGTCATTTTTAAAAGCCATTTATCCAATAAGTGATAAGTGGATCTGAGTACACTTAAACCTGGGTCTGTAAAAACCGAAAGCTCATGATCTTCAGCAGTACACACTGTAATGGTGATTGAAGTAAACATCATATACTCATCAGGTGGTAATTATAGAATAGGCTATGTTAACAAACTCATAGAAAATTCATGTATTAACATTTCCTTATAAGTGTTTTGTAGACATCAGCAATTGCAGCTCCTACTTGACTAAGGAATGACCTTGACCACAAGAAATTGGGCAAGTGTCAGTGACCCAGGTCAGAGCCAGCAGAAACGCTACCTGCATGTCCTATTTCCAGGTATCAGCAGTGCAAGTGCAGATAGGAGGATGAAAACACATGATGATGCACACAGGAGATAGCATTGAAACTGCCTGAGAGCAGAACTGAGATACTGCATGTCACCAGAAATTCTTTAGTTCCCTGTTTCCCACAGTTCCCCTGCATAAAGTAGCCATGATGCCTGAGATGCTAAGATGGACTTTGAGACAAGAGTCCCACATCTTTCAGATTGCTGGCACCTGAATCAAACCGCTTTCCTTTACATCAGCACGCACACCTTGCATATTGGCTTTCGAGGCAGCTGGCAGCCAGATCTGTGTTCTGCTACAATATGGAGGAAAGAATTCCCGGCCTATTGCAGCACTAATTGCAAGGAGAGGGAGGGTCATAATGTATCTATTCTGCCTGCACAATATTCTTTTTTGGATTTTTTTCAGATGTTTATTTCATATCCCCTAAGTGAGTAAGGGCAGGGACCATGTCAGCATTTGACCACCACTGGAAGCTCAAGTTTCTGGTACAGTGCCAGGCACTATACTGAACAGTGAAGGTTCAGTGATTTTTGGCTGAAATCTATTGAATGGATACCTAATTTGTAACAACAGAGTATGTAGTACTCTGTATAGTACAGAGTACATACCAGCACCTGAAGAGCACACTCAGTGCTGCTTTAGGAAGAATAAGAAAGATTCCAATGCTCTATACTTCCTTCATTATTTACATAGTAAAGCAGTAAAATTAAATTACATTATAAATTTCTCATTCCTCCATGAATACAAAAGTACTATGGGACAAACATTTCTACTCTCTTAGGCCAAGTGGTGAAGCAGTCGGTTTATCTTTGAGTTCTTTCGGCTTCTTTTTTCTTTGCCACACGTGTCTTGCTTGGAGCTCCCAAGTGCAGCACATATTAACTTCTCCATCTCTGATCATTTCCATTCTCCTTCATATGGTCATATTGCCTTCCAAGCCCCTGACAGGTTATTTTTTTCATTATTGTTAATCTATAGATAGCATTTTAAAGTTAAAACTGTCTGGACTTTGCTATACTATTTCTAAAGAGCTCCTTCCTCCCCTAGGTCCTGGAGTTGCCATTTCTTAAAAGCACAGTTGTTTAAAAAAGACCATTCAGGCTCAACCTCACTTGCTCCTGGAAGAATCCTGAAACTGATTTTTTTGTTACCAACCCAATTTCCCTGTCTATGACAGTGAACATGACTCTTCTTGAATCCAGCCCTTCAGACCAGAACACTGTGACCATAGATGTAGGGCATCCATACTCTTGCCAACCCTACGACACCTGGCTAACAAATTCTTATTCCCTTCTCTGTAATGCCCTGTGTCCATGGTCAGCCTCTGCTCTTACTCCCGAGACTGTAGCCTGAGCTAATAATGTATGAGGGCTGCCCTCCACCATTCTCTTCTGCTCCTTATCAAAATCACTTGCCAGGAGAACTTGGACCATACTTTTTGATGGCACAGGAAAAATCTACTTGTACTTAGGGCAGGCAACAATCAGCTTGTGGGAAGGGATTTAGGAAATTGTATTCCCTCTCCTCTTCCATGAAATGTACCACCTAGGCAAGCTATGAAATCAGTCCTACCTATATACTCACTGTTTTAAGTATATAATACATCTCTCTGAGTATAACTTAGAACTCCTACATCATGGGCATTATGTTGTCAAAGAGACCAGCATTATAAAAGGAATTTACTAGGCCACAGTGTGGTACTCTACATTTTATGCCTTTATGAAGAATTTTTATGGATATTGTTTATAAGTCCTTAATTAAATGATACTGCATACTCCATCAGGTTTTCCAAGTAATGTCTCCTACTTTAATAGCAAACATTACTGCTTGTTTATAATATACAAACATTACTCTTTCATGGTGATCTTTACTTCTTCAAAAATATAAATACTGAAAGTTTTTGGTAATAGATCACATTCCATTATAGACAATTATGATGAAAAGTCAATCATAATTTAATTTGAGGAAATTAAAACTTTTTGAATAAATAATGAGAAAGAGAAGTTGAAAAATATATTGCCTGATGGACCACTCATATAGTTAAGTGCATCAGAGGCATTTCAGGCAGCCATACCCATATGTATACATACATGTATGTTTACAGCATGTGAGTATGTACACAGAGAATATGTTTGGTTATATTCAGTGCAATATATAAAAAAACCCCAGAAACTAGAAATCAAGACCTGAGGTCTTGTTCTTCTCTGCACTTATTTATGTTTTGGATCTTAGGTAAATTACTTAACTTTGTTTAGCCAGCTATAGAAAGAAAAATTTACATCAGAGTAAAGAGCATATACGCTGGCTTCCCCTCTCCCACACGTTGTGGACATTGCTACCCCATCAGGGCACTCACTTCTGCTGGCCAGGACGGCAGTCCCAACCCCTTTTGGTGCCAGACTGCGTGTAGCTCCTCCAATTGATTCAACTTTACTCCAGTGGACATAGAGTCCATTGGGCATCCTGAGCAGATGGCTTTAAATGTTTCATTAAAAAAATACATACCTTCTCTCAATAGGGGAAAAATGGGGACAACTGTAGTTGAACAACAATTAAAGAAATGCCTACCTTCTTTCATATTGAAAGAATTTGCATCCTGGAAATAACTCACTCATAGTCATGTGGATAATAATAGTAAATACAACAAATGTTAAGAGTATAAAAGTTTTCATATCTTTAATTACAGATACTATTTTCTTTTTCTCATTCTTCAAATACATTGTGTATAAATAAGCAAAAATACATTTTACTGTACTACATATTCTCAGGAGAATTCAACAATTGAGACGCCCCAATTCTTTGACAATACAAAAAAATTGGCATTGTCAGAAAAAGATGTTTCTTTGCATTTGACCTACATATAGGGACACACACCACTATGTTTATTCTTACCTTTTTTGCAACACAGTGTTAATTTATTTACATCCTATACCCTTCCACAAAAGAATTGAGTCAGCTTGTAAAAATTACATATGCCTATAGTTCAATTTCCTGCTTCTTTCTTTTTTCTTCTAATATTAAAAATTCTACTGAGTACATACTTTGTAGAAATAAGGTTACATTTTGAACTATATTGTTTCCATAGATATGTTTCTTAACAGCATATATTACAGTACTTTATATTTTATATTTACCTTCATTTTGAATGACAAACCTGATATCTAAATTTTCTTGTATCTTTGAATAACAAGGCCATTTTAAGCATTTTAGAATAAGTAATTAATCTCCTACCTTGGAATCTGCCTGCTATCAAAGTATTAATGCCTGAATTAATTTTCAGCCTATAACTGTTTTCATTTACACCTACTTCCTTGGTAGTTATTTATGGCAATTTCATCTTCCTTGTCTGTGGCTTATATGTTAATGTATTTCACTTTAACGAACATTCTTTGAGCTGTAGAAGTAGGCCAGACACTATCAGAATGTGTCATAAGCAGAGAAATCTGACCCAAAGATAAACCTTTCAGATGAAAATGTTTAAAAGTGGTACAATGGAGATATTTTTAAGTCAGAATTGAGGTGTAAGTCATCTGAAATATATTTCTATAACAGGTTCCATCTTTTTGTGGGAACTAAACACAGATGAGGATTCACTTCAGTTTGTGTGCAGTTTTTTAAAATTTGACCTGAGACTATGGTTGTATACACAAGGCAATCTGAAAAAGATTTATGCTGATAGCTTTCAAAATAACTTGTTATTTGACAACTCAAATTTGAGTGTGTAGATATAGCTCAAGTGTCTTTACACAAGTAACATACTCCTAATAATTACATATAATTAAGGTACAAAATTCCTTTCCTTTTTAACATATTTCCTTTTGTTAGTATCGAGCATTCTTGTCATAGAACATTTTAAAAGTAAAATTTAATAGTAAATTGGGCTTTCAGAGAAGAACTTTTTACTGTAATAACTGTCAGCATTCTGAATGAAGATTTATTGTTTTAATTAATATATCTGAGAATTAATAAAAGTAATTTTGGTGTTTGGCTTTCATCTTTATGCATTTCAGATATTGTAGATGCTACAGTAGGCAAATAAAAATGATTTATCATTATATGAATATATTTACTTAACTTTTTCTGCCCTAAAATACTTTTTAGAAGATTGGTATTTTTCTATTATTGAAAAATGGGGTATTAATCAATTATAAATGAAACAGGTGTCAATTGAGTGCTAATTACAGATCATATTAGTTTACTAATTCAGCAACATTGTATTGCTAATTAGGAACAATATTTTAAAATAATTTAATACTAAGTAAAAATCAAATAATTGTATTATTCTCTTAATAGTTCAGTTAGAAGAGATATTGGGGTTTCTCATCCTCCTGATTCTTATTATTGTCCTCAAGTTCCAAAATGTACAACATAGGGTATTAAATATCTATTTTTGGATAGGAATTCTTTACAGAACTCTACTTCCCTCCTTTACCTGATAAAAAAGATTTGGATAATCTTGAAGAAAAACTTGAGGTCCATTTTATCATTTCTCTTAATTAGAGAGTGGATTTTGAGCATGAGCTCCTGGAACTTTTCTTCTCTAGATTTCACCAATTGGGTTGCCAGAATCAAAGATATCTGCTTGTAGAGTTGGCTAGAAGGTTGAAATGAAAACATTGAAGTATTTAAAGTGGAAGGTTCAGACAGAGCACCAAAGTCCCAGGAAATCTAAAATCTTGAACTTGAGATCTTTTCAGTATCTCAGGTTAAAGACACCAATATGTAACCTAAGTACTCAATAGTTTGTGTTTTAAATCCCTCCTGAAAGTACACTCTTTCAAAGAATCATTTTTTTTTTCTCCAAAACCTGGAGGGCAGCCACTTGGAATTCAATGTGAGACAAGGTGTGCTAGCCTCTCGAGTACTAAATTGAGAAGCCCTAGCTGGATATTGCTGCCCTGCGCCTTCCTCACTCCCAAATTACACATATTATATATTTTACATCATACCCAGTTTAAACAGCTAGTCATTTTATTTGACACAGTTTATGATTTTATTATTGTTGTTTTGTTTTGCACATGTCTTAAGCCAGACTTCCATGGAGAATTAGAAGTTTTTGCTTATTTTTATTGTTTAAACAGTTACAGATGTCCTCATTTCCCTCTTCCTTTGTCCACCTTCCCTCTGTCCTCTTCTCCCACTTCTCTTTGGCCTTAACCACACTGTTGCCTGTGTCTAGGAGTTATGTATACATGTTCTTATGCAGCGAGTCATTTTCAAACATCTTTTAGCCAATGGGTATGTCTTGCATGCTGACTCTGATTACTGGTAGTGCATGTTTGGGAGCTGCACATGGCTAAGGCAACGTCTTAGTGACGTCTGCTGGAGAAGAAGAGAGAGAAGAAGAAACCTGCATGTCATGTTACCCTCCCCACATTAGGGAGAGGTTATTTCCTTTCTGAATCTTGATTTATAAAATCTTGCCATATAAAAATAATAAAAATAGAATGTTTACTACTTGCACATGATATGTAGGTAAAGGTAACCTATGTGTGTTCTCCACGTACAAGGAAGGAGAAAATGAACCTGTTATTCTAAAAAGCGACTTGATAAGAGTACTTCTGAGGGTGTACAGAGCAGAAGACTAGGCAGTCTCAATCTTCAAAGTTTAATATTTTGCCACATTCTTTCCTTTTGTAGGTAACTTTGAAAAACAAGGCAGACAAAAATTCATTAAAATAAAATAAATATTCTCCAGCATGATGACATGCACTCTGCTTTTGAATGGATAAAAGTCACTTTCTGGTACTCCTTTGTTGCTTTCTACAGCCCTAGGAGATGAGAATATCTTCAAATGTCCTTCACCCTCACTGGGGTATTAGTAATATACAGGTTTGAGTAAAAAATCTTTGAGGAATTCTTTCAGATTTTTGTTGGGTTTCTATGCAATAACATTCTAACATACCAGGCTATAAGCTTAGTAAAGGTATTTGTTATAATGTTATATAATCAAAGAAAATATGATTATAGATCCTCTCATACTTGATAGTACTGGATCATAAAAGATGGCACAGCATTCTGAACTTGACATACCTACTTAGAGAATATTATTTAATGTACTATAAAGTATCGTTTACCAGACCTCTTCTCTTGAAATGAAAATCAAATAGTTTTTAGATGAATTCTGATAGCCCAGATTCATCAAAATGTAGTGCACAATAGCAGTCTCTATATTGCATTGAAACCTAGGGTTTTCCTGCTGGATTTTAGCATTTTAAGCACAGAACTCATATTTCCATGTAATATGTATGAAAAATCTCTGTCTTATATGTCTGAGACAGTCTGCGCATTACCTAGTCAAGAGATTGGCTAAAGAGAAAGTGGGAAGTGTTTGCTGAAGAGAGGTGCACGTAGCTCTATTAGTTAATGGGGAAGAACTTCTTGACTGTCTGAAGAATTAATGCAATAAGGCCATTATGTAAAATTTAATGTTACAGTTTACTCAGCAATTCTAGAAGCATTTACTATGATAACATATAAATCCTTGTGCACACATTATCTTAGATACACATAAAATTCTAAGAAAAATCATCAATGTGCAACATTTTATCATTGTATCCTTTTAGTGTTTTAAATGCATTTTCTTATTTCATAATTATACACACAGGTGAATACCCACACCCATAAACTAGCATATACAACCATGCTCAGGGAAAATAAAAGACAAAGAGAAGGAGAAGTATAGCTCCAAAGTGCAAACAAGAAGGGTACAGGAATATATATTCTGTTTTGAAAGTAGACATAAAGGTTTAATTAACCAATTTCTCATGTCTTTTTTATGACTACATATGGTGACAAACATTCCTAATAAGAAGAGTCACAGAACAATAGGTGTGTAAAATAGCAACATGAAAACACTTCAACAGATGTATAATTTTTATTTTGCGTGAAAAAAATAGAAATGTGGAGAACACACTTCACAAAGTGTGAAAAGTCCTTAAATTAGGAAGGCTCTGAGTTGGAATGGCTTTAGAAGCATTCTATAGATCTATTTAAAGACCTTTTTCACTGCATACACCCAAATATTGTGAAACTTGATGGTCTGTAGTTAAAGAATTAGTCTTTTGAGGTATAGGTAGCTCATCTCCCCCATTTCTTTCTGGAAAACACAAATACGTTTGGGGGCACATTGGAGAAACAACCACCTTGAGTGCTGCACAGAATAATGGGAAAAGATGCTGGAGACATAGGAAGGAGTAGGGTCTTAAACACTGAGTCAGCATGTGAAGCCTTGGAACTGCTGACTTTAAGTATGGTGAAGTCTGAAAAAATTGGCTGTGTTCCAGACAAGTGTTAGCTGGAAGTGATATGGGACCAGAGGGGTGTCATGTTCAAAATGCTTTACCAGTTACATCAAGTATTTAGAGGAAATACATCAAAATGAGGGAAAAGGCAAATGTTGATAAAATATTTCTAGTTTTTCTAATTGATTCCATTAGACTAACTTAAGTTACTCATCATTCTAATCAAGCAAAGTCTTTATTTTGATATAATTTTTATTAAACTTTTTATTTTGAAGTAATTTTAAGCTTATAAAAGAGTCTTAATAGACAGAACAGAGTCCACCTATGCCCTTTGCCCAGCTTCCCCTAAGGTAAAATCTTATGTAGCCATGAGACAGTTACCAAATATCAGTTATCAATAATCAATATAATTATCAATACCAAGACATTAACACTGGTACCATATCAGTAGCCAAACTATATAGTTTGTACAGATTCCCCTTGTTGCTCCACTGAGCTTCTACTCCAGGATCCGGTCCAGGAAGCCATGCTGCATTCAGCAATCATGTCTCTTCAGTCTCTTTCTAAAGCCCATTGATGATATTTCCTTGGTGTCTTTCATTACCTTGATGCTTTGAAGAGTGCTGGGTGGTATTTTATTGACTGTTATTCACTTTGAATTTCTCTGAATTTAATTAAGTACTCTTAATTAAACTAAAATTATATTTTGAGGAAAGATGCCACAGAGCTGATGTGCCTTGCTTGTCCCTTTCTACCATATCAGGGTATATTATATCAGTGTGTCTATTATTGGTGATGTTAGCCTTAATTGTTTGGTTACAATAGTAGTTTTTGTTAAGTTTTTCCACTGTAAATTTACTTTTTTCTTTTTTCATACTCTGTTTATTAGCTATGAGTCACTTAGTCCAGTCCATACCAAAGGAGAGAGGAATTAAACTTGACCTCTAAATGCAGCGTATTGGAGACTTTGTGGACATATGTTAATTCACTGCAAATTAATACATATTTTGGGGGTGATGCTTTGAGGATATGCAAATATTCTGTTTCTATTTAAAAATTTCCACTTATTTTAATAGGCATCAGCTCTTACCTGCAGCATTTATTACTACTGTTTTTTGTATTTCCTGCATTCCTACATTTATTAATTAGAATTCTTCAGTAAGGAGGAATTGCTCCTCCCCATTTGTATAGGTATTGCATATTTATTTATATCAGTATGGACTCAAAGATGATTATTTTATTCTCTGAGTTACAATCCAATACTATCAATATTTATTTTGTAGCTTAAATTGTTCCAGTTCTGGTCATTTTGAGCTCTTCTGGGTAGTTTCTGTGTCCTTTTTACTGCTCCTCGCTGATTTTTTTTTTAGCACTTTCTTATCTGTTGTGACCACAGAATGTTCTAGGCTCACCTTGTATTTTCCCTGCCCAGTCTTAGAACCTGCCATCTCCCCAAGAAAATGTCGTTTCTATGATTAGAGAATGGTATTAAAACAAAGATCTGGGGTGAGATGTGCTCACCATTACTGTGGTAAATGGCTGTCTGTATCTGTATTAAAGTCGACGTGAGTGCAGATTGATATTTCCAACCCTAATCAAGCACCACATAGTTAATTCTAGCATTTCGTCTTTGCTCATGTGTACTTTCTTTCTTAGACAGTGGGAAAGCAGACTCTCATTATCTTTAAAATATTTACTTATTTGTTCAACCCAGTATGCATATAATATTGATTTCAGAACTGCTAACCATAGTTCTATGAGAATTAAATGCACTAACTAGAGTACAGTTTATTTTTATCTTTAGCCTTACAGTATCAAATCAAAAGACAATTTTACAAATTTCCCTAAATCAGCTCTATTCTTCCACACTAATTTCAGTGTACTTATATAATTTATTTGTTACACAGTTAGATTCATTTGTCATAGTATGCATTCCACCTTGGGTTTCCATGATATCCTGTTTAATTTTTTTTAATTTTCATAAAATAAAGTGCATTTTTATGATGTACATTTCTTTGGGTTTTGACAAAGGTGTAGTGTCATTTATTTACTATCATAGCACCAGGCAGAATACATTCATCATCCCAAAAATTCCTACCAAAGTATTTTGAAATAAACAAATAACAACAATAACAGTACTTAGAGCTTTAAATAAAATTCTTCAAATTGGTTTGTGATATGCCTCCCAAGTTGGACTCTGAGCTCTGGGCAGATCCTACTATTTGCAGGGACCTTAATATTCATCCAAACACCATTAAGTATACACACTTTTTGACACCAATAGCTCTTAAATCACAAAACAGATCAGGTTATCATTCTGGCAAACAATCTCCAAAAATTGCAAATGTTGTGCACATTTCATGGTCATTAAAAGACTAACAGGATCTCAGCTTGGGCCTGCTTTTTTAACCTTCTATTCTACCATTCCACATTTGCTGACTTTCTTCTACCCAATGTTCTCCAGGCATTGTCTGAAGATCCACTGCCTTACCTTAACTTGAAGTCTAGTGTCCATGGTTATCTCATAGATGTTGCCCTAGTTACAAAAAGGCTATACTGATGATAATGATGAATGTGATGATGATGATGATGATGACTATATATGTCATTTATACAGAATGTTTATATGTACTTTTATAAAAACCTTTTTAATACAACTTACAGTTGTCCAGAAAGATATCAAGGGAGAATATTATTACAATATCCATTTTAAGATGAGGAAATTGAGCCTCAGAGATGATCTCCAGGCTAAGAAGCTAATAAATAGCAGATCTAGAACTTAAACCCCAATCTTCTTTTTCAAATCTCTTCAGTGCTATGAGGGCTAGGGCGAGGGGGAGGGAAGAAGTAATAAAGTCAACTTTCATTACATATGATCTTAATATGTACCAGACATTGTATGGTTTTCCATCATATATTTTATTCAATTTACTGTCACTTTTCAGTTCTGTAAAGTAAATATCACCAGATGAGGTCATTAAGACTATGAGAGGCAGAACAACTTCCCAAGTAGCCCACTGGATAGCAAACTGAGCACAGATTTCATTTTCTGGATCACACTGGAATTTTGTTAAGGTGATTTGAGTTACCCTTACTCTGAAACCCAGCATTCTATATCTCATGAAGGTGAACATTGTGGACCTCATGAAGGACCAGCCAAGACTCCAAAGAGTCATGGAACGAGACAAGATTTGATGCTATATAAAAGAGTGGGCTTTATACCCATTCTCTTCTCTGAGATAAAAAAGATTCTCTTGACTTTTGCCTTCTAGTCCTCTGAAGGCTGCACCTAAGGGAAAAGTTTTCAAGAGCCTTAAAAAATAATGTAACTTTTGCTAGCTAGCTGGAACTGGTTTTGAATCAGGTTTCACTATTCACTAGCAATATGGAGTTGCTCCAGTTATTTAATGTCTTTGAGACTCAGTTTTATGTTCTGTAAAATTGGGAAACTATGTCATGGTGTTGCAGTGGCAACTAAGTAATATGTGGTATATAAAGCCCTCAGCACATCCTGTCAGTGATCATGGGAGTAGGTCTCAGGGCAGGCAGCTCTTCGTCTTGCTGCGTCATATCCACAGCCCACCTTCCTTTCACCTAACAAAGTGACTGAGCGAGTTTAAAGAGTTTACCAGGAACATAATTAAAGTCAACCTCTAACAAAGATGAAGGGTCCTATTAATTCTGATTTAGCATTTAGATTCCAAATGTTCCCACAGCCAGTGTGATTATATGTCCTAGACTGCCTGAGATTATCCTTAGATAGTTTTTAATAGGTCCCTCCTTTACTCTGAAAAGTTTTCCGTTTTGAATAATAAACTGGAATATTGCACTACTTAAGAGATTTTTTATTCTGCATTCACTAGTTCCATTGTCTTTTACTCCTTAAAGATAAACAAAAGAGGTTTACTGAACTGTATAAAATTATGTACTCATTTGAATTCATAAAATACCAATCTCAAACCAAATCTGAACTGATAACCCCAAACATTTTGGAGAATGAAAATAAAGCACTTATTAAACCAAACAGTCATA
The DNA here is from genome assembly GCA_004024845.1 of Tonatia bakeri. NCBI lineage: Eukaryota > Metazoa > Chordata > Mammalia > Chiroptera > Phyllostomidae > Tonatia > Tonatia bakeri. The sequence continues at coordinate 55,820 of PVIA01003490.1, read as the reverse complement.
TAACATAGAAGTGTTTAGGGTCTCAAGTTTTCAATATCATTGTTCTCCACACACTTTGGTGTCCAAATAGCTGAAGGTAAGCATTAACCATGAACACACAGACACTCGAAACCCTGTGTGGCCAAGCATGTTGATGAACAGATGGCTTAGATGTCATTTTAGTGTCTTCTCTCCCTACATCAAAAATGGAAAAAAGTGACAAAGTATTCTTTTTAGGTCTTCCTTTCATGAATATGCATAAAGATAGCATTCATGAATCATTGAGATGTAGGACTGTTAAATTGCACTTTTGCTAGAGTTGAAAAAAAAACATATGATTAACCATACTTTTGACTCTGAGTAATTACACTTCCTTATTTAGAGGTCATTTTAAAAAAAAATCTGTTCCACTGCTGGGTTTTGGGCTGAAGTGAAATGCAGACACAGAATACAGTGATGATGAATTATTAAAGTTCTTATTATTCTCTTATGGCTAAAAGCTTTTTAGTTTTAATGTAGGTGCCAAAGATTTGATTCAGATTATTATGAATAAATCATATAGCTTATTTAACAAATAAAATTCTATTTTATTTTGTATTATTTAATCATTTTTATTGTTATTCTATTACATTGTCACAATTTACCCCCCTTTGCCCTTCTCTGCTCATCCCTGCTCCCATAGTAGATTCCCACCCTGTTGTCCGTGTGCATGGGTCATTCATACATGTTCTTGACTAGTCCCTTCCCCTTCTTTCCACCATTGTCTACCTCCTCCCTCCCCTCTGGTCACTTTCAGTCTGTTCCATGTTTCCATGCCTATGGTTCTATTTTGTTCGTTATTTTATTTTGTTCATTAGATTCCTCTTATAGGTGAGATCATATGGTATTTTTTCTTTCCCCAAGTGGCCTATTTCATTTAGTATAATGCTCTCCAGTTTTAAAATGATGATGTTGAGAGAGTGAAGAGAGTAAACTTTTTTATAGAACTTACTCTACATTGTTACCTTTTCTGTTGTTGTCTTGACATTCATTTAAAAGCATAAAATTTCCTAGAGCCTAGAAAAATATTATTTCCTTCTTTAAAATACTGCATATAAATCTGCAGGTTTACCTTGGTATTTTTCCTTGTTTTAGAACAAGGTTAGCAAATATATTGCTGTGCTTACCATAACTCCCATCACATGCCTGCAAATATTAATGGTCTGATTTTTTTCACACATACCTCAAAGTCATCTTTATCCCAGCATTTAAGGCAGGCACTTTCAAGTAAGTAGCACTAGAATCCACATGAAATCGATATACCTTTCCTAGTAAAGATTTACTAAGGCATAAGGCATAATGTGACTTTTTAATTCTCACTTACCTTTTAAAACTTTTGTAGAAAACTACTGGGTTATTTAGGTTTTATCTTATTCTGTAGTTGAGGGGCTTCACTCTCCTTTCCTTTAAATCATTTGCATAGGTCATCTTTTGCTGGGTTATGTTGTGGTAACAGTCTTAAATGTTCAGTGACTCCAATACAAAAATGGATTTCTTGCCCAAACAACTTGTTGACAGTAAGTGAAATGTAGTTCCACTGCTTCTCCATGTGTCTTCTTCCTTCTATGGTCAGTTTCAAGGCATATGTCTTATCCAGTTAATGCCCTTCTCATGACGGGAAAAGTTGGAGACAGACTACTAATAGTTCTCAGGACTTCTGCTCAGATGTGGTGAACACTGATCTCGAGGGGAGGGAGGACTTGCACAGCATTTAGAAGTTGGTAAAGATGAATGATCCTCTTACAGGGAAGGAAGTATTTATGAAAAACAATAGAATCTCCCACAGGCATATACTTCCTTGTTTGTTGTTTTTGTTATTTTTTTAGAATGGTATTGCTCCATTCAACATATTGGAACAGAAAGAACTTGAACTACCTTTTATTTAAATGCAGCAAGGGAAGATTTCAGGTTTTCTGCTGACTCTGGGAAACACTCAATCTCCCAGAGAGACATATCTACAGCTTTTGCCTGGGAAGTGATAGATAAATGGCCAGTGCATGAACCCAAGATATGGCTGATTTTTCCCTCACAGAGTTTATGCTGCTTTGCACCTGGACTTTAAGAGCTAGTTCAGAGAAAGTCACAGAGCATTTTTGGAGAATAAATCCTAAATGTCCACATAATTTTAATTACAGACCATGCTTAAATGGATAATTTAAAGTATGCTTCAATCATACAAAGGAAGAGTAAATTACCTTTTATTATTTACAGAAAAATAGTAGAAAGACAAGTAAATGGTTTCTAGGTCTTTTGCTATCATTGAAAAAATAGAAGACTATCAAAAATGGTAAAACCATGAGGATGGAGGAATGTAGGTACAAGATTTATTTATTTTTGTGTTACATTTGCTTAACAGAGGTAAGTCTAAAGTAAGCAAAATAATAAAATTTTACTGGGAACACTGCCTTGTCAGTGTAAAGGAGGGTGACGATTTTAATCAATAATTTTTAGTATTTGAGAACTGACAGTGGTGGCTTCAAAAGAGAAGGACTCACAGTGGTGAAAGTTTGGGGACTTGTCCCAGCAGGTTGACGTAAGATGACTTGAAAATAATGCACTGTTGGTGTGCTTTGTCCTCACTGTAGGTGATAGATGCCTTTGATACAGAATAGGCATACTGATCAAAACAAAACAAAACAAAACAACAACAAAAAAAACAACTTTCCAATCTATCATTTCAGAGTAAACATACTTATGCTTGTACAGGGACAGAAGAAGGGCAAAGGCACTACATTTATTAAATACCTGTTCCCTTGCTACTCAACACTTCAGTATTAATTACCTAGGAGCTTGTTCAAAATGCAGAATCTTAAGCCCCAGCTCAGATCTACAGAATCAAAATCTGCATTTTAACAAAATTCCCAGGTGTTTTGCATGAACTCTACAGTTAGAGAAACATTTCTTTAAGATGACCAGCTCCTTGCTAGGGAATGTACAGTCATCATCTCACATAATAATCACCACAGAGTCCTAACTTTGGCAAGATCATATACATGGTAACCAGTGAATCCACTAGTTTTTATTTCTCTCAATTTTATTTTTTTGCTCTGAATACAGAAATATAAAAGCTCTGTTTCTTTACCACCTCCATTTTTATTCAATTCAAAACCCAGTGCCCCTTCTATTCATATTTTCTCTCTTATCTATCTCCCCTCCCTCAGTGCTCACAAGTACAAAGATGTACAGTAGGCACTAAAAAAATGCCCTCAAAAACATAATTTCTTTTTGTAGTTCAGAGAAACAATTTTTTTATCAATATTGGTGTTTTCTCATTTCTGGATACCAATAGTTTTCATAAAATTGGCAAGGCAACAAGAACTGTGTGGCTATGATTGACTAGTTATGACTCACCAAGGTAAAACTGGCATTCAAAGATCATATAATTATTGACTCAGAGCTAGAAAGACATTTGGACAGAATCTTATCTCATGTCCTGAGACCTTAGGTGACTTTCAAAGCTCACCTCTTGCAGAGCTGTGTTTTAAATCTCCAGGTGTTCTGATCCCCAGCTTGGGGTTCATCTATTTCTACTACACATCGCTCTACCTCCAAAAGGAGCCTCAGAGTAACTGTCAATTAGAAATCATTAAAAAAGCAAACAAATTTTGCATGGTATTTTCAGGTAAATAATCAGTGCTGAGATCCCCTCCTCACACCAACCGATGACCCATGTAGTGAGAAGTAACCACATAGAATAAACTGGTACTAAATAAAACACTCTCTGATAGTTCCTGGGAGGAAGCCATCCTTTCAATGCTTTGCGCCTTTCAATGAATTCTACCCAGCAACAGTGTTGGATCTGATTCCCACTGAGATCTTACTTGACTTAATCTTTGGCTTGGGGTTACTAGAGAATTAAGGCATATTCAAAAGAAAAGAAAAGGAAAAAATAAACAGCTGGAGTTTGTGTGCTTATGCATGCTTCTATGTATACATTCACAATGGTTTAAGCCTGACTAAGACTTTTATGATTCATGTCATTTCTTGTACACAGACTTCATCTCAGTTCTTGTGGTTTTCAGTAATAAGCTATTTGCTTAGCAGGGAAAATAAGTGCCTCTCCATATGATTGCCCACATTGTACTGGTCTCTGTGTAGAGCATATTTTCTCATCGAGAACTCAGGCCGGTTAAATAGGGCAGAGCAACAAGTATTGGCATGCAGACAGGAACACACAGAGTACCAGCTGACTATTCCGTTTCTTCACCAGGTACATAGAGACACAGAAAAAAGAAATAGCAAATGAACTGAGGGAAGAAAAGGAACATGGACTAAATATAATGAATAAAGTGAAAGTTGTAGATGTTGAAAAAGAGAGAATACTGTTGGGGGCAGTGAGGGAGAAGATGATATTCTTAGGAACATTTCAAGTAGGATAGGAATGTCTTCTTTAACAGACTTACATAATCATTTAAAATGTTATAAATTTATGTTTTTATTATGCATATTTGATAGTAATTTCCTACTGATTTATGTCTGCAGTTAAGTCAAATAATAAAAATACATACCATGATTTAATACAATGTCTGGCACACAGGTAAGAGGCCATTAAGGTCCGGGAGAGATGGAATTATATGCTGCCACCAGCCAGAGGACATCGAGGGTGGCTGGTAACAAACAGAAGCTAGGTAGTAAGGCATGGAGCACATTATCCCCCAGAGCCTCCAGAAATAACCAGCCCTACTAACATTTTGATTTTGGACCTATGGCCTCCAGAATTGTGAGAGAATACATATCTGTTGGTTTAAGCCAACCAATTTGTGGGAATTTGTGATGGCAGCCCTAGAAACTAATAGAGATTTAGGAAAATAAATTTTGGATAACACCTTTAACTTTCAAAGTGACCGAATTTTTAATGTTATATTGTCATTAGAAAACTATGTCAACAAGGTAGAACAAGATAGAGTGTTTTCTGTATTTTTATTTTATTTTATTTAAAGATTTTATTTACTGATTTTTAGAGAGGGAAAGGGAGGGAAAAAGAGAGGGAGAAAAACAACAATGTGTGGTTGCCTCTCAAGCACCCCCTACTGGGGACCTGGACCACAACCCAGGCATGTGCCCTGACTGGGAATCGAACCAGCAGCCCTTTGTTTCTCAGGCCAGCACTCAATCCACTGAGTCACACTCACCAGGACAGCATTTTCTGTATTTTACACACAGGAAACTGAGGCACAGAGAAGGCAACAAGTAGTAATAAAAAATTTAGGCAACATTTAAAAAAGAACTATTTAACATTATTCTTCAACAGATAAATCACTGTGGTGGTCTTTGTGCATCTTCTCATTTATTCCTAGAAACCATTCTCTCTGTGGAATGGTTCCAGATAAAGTAACATATTAGTAAATAACAGAGTTGGATTTAAACTAGGGTCTCTTTAATCAAGTTCATGTTTTTAAACAGGGGTCAGCAAACTTTGTCTGTAAAGAACCAGAGAGCAAACATTCTTGGCTACACAGGCTAAATGACTCCTTAGCAACTTCTCAGCTCTGGTCTTAGGAGCTACAGACAATACATAAGGAAATGGACAAGGCTGTGTGCCAAAACAAAGAAAAAATCTACTTTATTTATTGACTGAAATTTGAATTTCATGTAATTTTTTACTTGCCATGATTTATTATTCAGTTGACTTCTCCAATGATCAATAAATGCAAAAATCATTTTTAATTCACGGGCCATACAAAAATAGGTAGTGGGTGAATTTGTTCTGTGGCCGTAGTTTGCAGACATCTCCTTAGGCTACAACAGGACAGAGGGCCGAGCTGTGAAAAAGTCCCGAGAAGTAAAAGTACAAGTATACTCTAATAGGATACAAAGATTTTACTTCATTGAATTTAAAAGCAAATATTTTATTTGAATGTTTTTCTTTGCTGCATTTCAAGAATTAAAAAAAAAAAGTTTTTTAAAAAACCCGAAAAGTTGTTGATTGCAGTTGTGTGGTGGTTAAAGACCATTTTGGCAGAGTCTCAGGCAAAGGATCTTACAGAGGAAATGAACAAATAAACTTGGCTTTTGTTTCTAAAAAAAAAAAAATTAAGTAGGGCACACCTCTTTTATAGCACGGAAAGCAAAGATTTCCCCTGTTGCCCGTACTAATGTTAGAGTCAGGTTAAATTGGCCAGTGAGGGCTTTTGTGAAAGAAGAGTGAATAGAAGTTTTGCATAGAAACATAAGCAGGTGTGGCAGAGCCAGAACGAGGGAGAATTTGCTCGTATTGAGGAGAAACAAGGGAGAATGTTACACTAAGTCCTGTGTTACCTGGGCCCTAATCTGAAGGGAGTTGTTAAAGAATGGCCATGGAGAATGAAGAGGAAGTGGTTTAAAAAATGAGTGAGCCCTGGAAGAAACTATAAAGGACACTTTGAGAGGGACAAGAAGCCATTCTGCCTCTCGCCTTTTTGTCTTCAAAATACTTTCAGTCCACGTACAACCTAGTTTTGCCTGCAGGAGGGGACTCCACAATTTTCTTCTCCGAGACTCATCAGTGCAGTTGACTGCACTGACAACTGATGCTAGATGAGTAAGAGTTGTCCAAGTCCCTTCTCGACTCCTTTCACCCATGTGGATACCACATCACCATGCTGACAGGCCATCTGGTAGGATCACCGGAGACCATGGCCTCAGCCTCCCACATCTGATGCTATGGGAGGCAGAATGCACAAACCTGACACCCCTGAGCTGAGAAAATAAGTGATGCATCTTATTAATATTCTAAGTCGGTGGTTTTGCCTTCATTGCTCTCTCTCTCGTTGATCACATTTAAAATTTTAAATGTAAGATAACCTACTACCACTGAAAAGCTTTAAAACTGATACTGGTTCAGAAATACAGAATACAGTGATGTATGGAATCAAAAGATTAAGCATTAAAAGTCAAAAAGCAGTGTTCAGAGTCCCTCAGGAAAATTAGAGAGTGAACAGAGAAGAGAGATAGTTCTCAATATTTTTTATAGAAGTATAAACATACCAAAATTATTTTCTTTGTTTTTGGTTGTGCCTTCCTTCTTTTATCCTTATTTATATCATATCTCCAAACTATCTACTTGAGATAAAATTTATTAAGTATTGCAGATTTTGGTGAAGTTTCAAAAAAGCATTTTTAATATAGATTCTGCTATGAATATAGCAGCTGAGTATTAGAAAAATGACTTGAGGGAAGAGTGTTCTAAAAATAATATTTCTGGCAAAAGGCAGAAATGATACAGAATTGGTAAGCATTTGTTATTATGTATACTTTAATCATCTGTGCTTTTTAAAATAGTTACTTATATTTTCTAGTACATGTAGCTGCTTTTCTACTTTTCTGATACTTAGAATAAAATTCAGGTAAACTGTGCAACTGCTCTACTATTGATTGATTTCCACACAATACAGACATGTAGAAATTCACAGTTCTCTGTGTTATTCATTCCGGATTTCACGTTGTAATTGATTTGTCATTGTTCACCTCACAATAAAGTGTATCAGCATATGCAATGTGTGCATTCAAAGATTCATAAAATGATAGCATTTCCATTCCATTCATTCAATCACACTGTGTATCAACAGAAGAGGCACTTTTATTTGTTGTCAGATGGATTGTTGCTTTCCTTCACTATTTTAGGGAAGTGATTTCATTAACCTGATTATGAAGTGGGCAGATTAGAGACATTTTCTAACATCTTTCACAGGAAATATGTACTCTACGTCCAAGAGTTATAGGACCTGAGAGTATGATGAGCTTTGGAAAAGAATAATTTCTGCCAAATATTTAGTCCTTGTGTCACTGATTCTATTATTTTATCCCTGGGACATAATCTAGAGACCTAGGGAGAAAACTTGGAAGCCCAAGAACAAGTCTAGGCTTCCAGGAATTCCCAAGGAACTTAGAGGTTATATGCTGATGAACAAACTAAAAAATAAGTAATTTGTTAATTATTAGCCACTCAAATATTTATTGAAATTACTATGTTATGAGTTCTATATTGGAAATTGGTTTTAAATTAAAAACATACTTGTGGAGCCCTTGCCAGATGGCTCAGTTGGTTGGAGCATCTCCCCACACACCAAAATTTTGTGGGTTCGATTTCTAGTCAGGGCACATATCTAGGTTGTGGGTTCAATTCCCTGTCAGGGCACATATGGGAGGCAATTGATCTATGTTTCTCTCTCATGTAGATGTTCCTCTCTCTCTCTCTTACTTCCCCTTCCTCTCTCTCTCTAGAATCAATAAAAAACATCCTCAGGTAGGGATAAAAACATTTATATTAGTGAGGATGTTAATAAATACACCAAAATAAAATTATAAGACTTTGTTTATATATATATTTTTATATGAAGTTTGTGTATATACTGTATGTGCTATACATCTATATGTGAACATATATACATAGTAATTATAAAATAAAAGAACTATATATTTCATGTGTATATGTATAGCATATATGTATATATGTGTTGTATGTGTGCATATATGCATATACACACATAATGTTTCTTGTGGGCAAGAATCTTTTGTTATTTGTTAGGAGTATGTAATGTATGAATTTTAGAATCTTAGATAAATAATAAGTCACTGCACATAAGAAATAAAATGAGGAAAAATTAATAATTGGGGTGTGGGAGGAGGGGTTGAGAGGAAGGAAAGGAAAAAGAGAAAGTGAGCCAACACATAGTCTGCTATACCAGCTTCAGTCCAGATGGCAGCTACTTAAATGCAGTATTTAGAACCTTCCACAAAAACATCAAAATTACAACTAAACTACAGAACAATCAGCATTTAGAACCACCTGAAATCTAGCTGGACAGAAGTCCTACAACTATGGACATAAAGAAGGCACATTGAGACTGGACTAAGATGCTGAACTGACTGATCCCACAGTCACATGTGAAGGCTAAAAGTCAGGAGGGATATCTTGACTGCAGATGTTCCCCCCATACCAGGTCCCAGAGCCCAGGGTGCCAGTGCCAAGAGGAGAAGTCCCCGTAACTTCTGGCTATAACAACCAGCAGGGCTTGTGGCTGAGTGAGACAGAGTTTCCTGGAGTCCCAGGCAGCTCTTCTTAAAGGGCCCATGTGCAGATTTACTCAGACTCACTTACTCTGAGCTTCAGCTCTGTGGTCACCAAAGCTCCAAAGTCACCAGGAACATACATGATGAGCTGAATTGTTTGGCATCAGGGTAAAAGCTGGAGGTGCATCTTTCTCTCAGACAGAAGTGCTGTTAGAGAACATTGTTCCTTTTCTGGGCCCTCCCTCACAGAGCCAGCTGATGGGAAGCATATCTGAGTCTCTATCAAGCTGGATAACATTGTTTGCCCCACTCAGGTGATTCCCTGAGAAACCACCCCACTCAACTTGCAGGCACAATCAAATCTTTTTAAGTTTTTTATTTTTTTTTTAATTTATACAAATGCTCTATCTTGGCTCATGCTGCAGACTTTCCTAAAAATCTCTCAAATAAGAAGCATCTGGCCTCTGCATACCTCATACCTCTTGTTAAGTGGCCCAAGACTTGGCACTAGCAGCAGCTGGCCTTGGTTTGTAGCTTGAACTCTCTGGAGCACCTCCGAGCCTAACACTAGTGGCAGCCATCTGAAGACCACTTGTAGCTCGTGCTGGGTGGCCCCAGGCAGAACACAGGATGACCTGGCTGACCTTGGCCTGCACCTTCCAGGAAGCCCCAGAGTCAGTGCACCTAATGGACATCTTCAGACCTTGCTGCAGCACCACCTGGCCACATCCATAAGCAACACACTCAAGGGATGAACTCAGCAGATACCTGAACCCCACTGATGAGAATTCTTCTCTGGGTGGTGGGCCCCTGCACAGCACATCCTTCATGGTGGTTGCAGCCAGTCCTCAAAGCCATTTGGCCTAGGGATCAATCCTTCATAATGATGTGCCAAAAGCAATTAAGGCTCAACTGCAATAGCAAAGTGCACACAGGCCACTTGGTAGAGGTGGTGTACCTGGAGTGCCCAGCTGAAGTACCCAGGGAAACTGCACTCTTGGGCCCTACAGGACACCTACTACATCAGATCACTTTACCAAGACAAGGAGACATAGCAGCTGTGGAAAACATGGAAGCAAAATGAGGATACAAAAAAACAGGCCTCAAATGAAGAACAGAACAAAACTCTGGAAAAAGAACTAAATAAAATGGAGACAAGCAATCTACCAGATGCAGAGTCAAAACACTGATTATAAGGATGCTTAATAACATAGAAGAAGAGTAGAAGAACATAATGAGAACTTCAGTGAAGAGATAGGAAATGTAAAAATAGAGATAGAAAACAAAAAAAGAAACAGAAATGAAGAATACACTAACTGAAATGAAGAATACATTATAGGGAATCAACTGTAGAATAGATGAAACAGAGGATTAAATCAGCAATTTGGAAAATAAGGAAGCAAAAAGCACCCAATCAGAATAATCCAAAAAAAAAAAAATGAGGATAGTGTAAGGAATCTCTGGGACAACATCAAGCATACCGACATTTGCATCATGGGGGTGCTGGAAGGATAGGAGAGAAAGCAAGAAATTGCTAGCTTATTTGAAAAATAAAAACAAAAAACTATCCTAACCTAGCTAAAGGAAATAGACATACAAGTCCAGGAAGACATACAAGTCCAGGAAGAGCCCTACACAAGATTAACCCAAAGAAGCCCACACCAAGACACATTATAGTTAAACAGCCAAAAGTTAAAGACAAAGGGAGAATCTTAAAAGCAGCAAGAGAAAGTAGTTACTTACCTACAAGGGAGCTCCTGTTTAAGACTGTCAGTTGATTTCTCAACAGAAACACTTCAGGTTAGAAGGGATCGGCAAGAAATATTCCAAGTATAAAAAGCAAGGACCTATGACCAAGATTACTCATACTACCCAGGTAAGCTATCATTTAGAATCAAAGGACAATAAGGAGTTTCCCATACAAGAAAAAACTAAAGGAGTTTATCACCCCTAAACCTGTATTATAAGAAATGTTAAAGGATCTCCTTTAAGAAAAAAAAAAGTAAAAAATATGAATAATAAAGTGGCAATAAATACATATATTAACAATTACTTTAAATGCAAATGGATTAAATGCTCCAATCAAGACATAATGTGACTGAATAACAAAACAAGACCCTTACATACGTTGTCTACAAGAGACTCAATGCAAATGGAAAGACACATACAGACAGAAAATAAAGGGATGGAAAAAGGTATTTCATGGAAATGGAAACAAACAAAATAAGCTTAGATAGCAACACTTATTATACCTGACAAAATAGATTTTAAAACAAATTTTTCACAACAGACAAAGAAAGACCCAGTAAGTCCACTTCTGGGTATTTATCTGAAGAAATCCAAAACACTAAATTGAAAAGACTTATATATCCATTGTTTTCTGCAGCATTATTTACAATAGTCGAGATCTGAAAGCAACTTAAATCTCTATCAACTATGAATGGATAAAGAAGTGGTGCATATATACAATGGAATACACCTCAGACAAAAAAGAATGAAATGTTGTCATCTACAAAAACATGGATGGACCCAGAGGGTACTGTGTTGAGAGAAATAAGTCAGAGAGAGAAAGACAAATGCCAGATGATTTCACTTTTACCTGGAATCTAGAAAACAAAATAAATGAACACGCAGAACAGAAACAGGCTGATAGATACAGAGAACATTTTGACAGTTGCCAGATGGAAGGGGGACTAGGGAGATGGGTGAAAAAGGTTGAAGGGATTAAGAAGTACAAACTGGTAGTTCAAAAGAGTCAAGTGCATGTAATGTACAGCGTAGGAAATTCAGTCAACAATATTGTAATAATTATATATGGTGTCAGATGGGTACTAGATTTATCAGGGTGATCACTTTGTAAGTTATATAACTGTTTCATCATGGGGTTGTACACCTGAAGCTAATATAATTATTGTATGTCAACAGTAATTTAAAAATTAAAAAAAAAATTAAAGAAGACCCTCAGTCTTCTCAAACTTGAAAGAAAGAAAGAAAAGAAAGAGAAAAGGAAAGAAAGCACAGCTTGAGTTTGGAAGAGAGACAAAAAACTGTATCTAGGCAGTTAAGGTAAAGTTTAGTGTATTTTAGAGAGAAATAAAGAAATTTATTATTATTTCTCTTGTCATACTTGGTGACTCACATGCAAAATTTTCAGTAATGTTCTAGATTACTATTTTAAGGTTGTTGAAGTCTATTTATTTATCTATCTATCTATCTATCTATCTATTATCTATCTATTTATTTATTGTTGTTGTTGATGCTACTGCAGACGCTCTTCATTTTTCCCAACAAGATAACCCGGCTTTGTTGAGGTTACCCTTAGTGCTTGCTCTAGTTCTTGCCCTTAGTTCTTGCCCTTAGTTCTTGCCCTTAGTGCACAGTGGAGAGACTAAATATCTGGTGCTTGGATTTTATTTGGGTTACTCTGGGAGAGAGCTGTGGTGTGTCTCCTGGGTGAAAGGAAAACCGAAAGCATCATTATACATGAAGTCACTGAGGGATTTTCTTCCCCACTGAACTATAAACTGTGACCCTCAAAACAGTTGAGACAGGTATGACTCACCAGTGCAGTCATTCCTTGTCCTCCATTCTTGCTTAAGCACAATTTCTTTTCCAGTGGTGCTGGTTACAGTGTAACAAGTACTAGATTTTACAAGACAGGGTTCTAGCTTCATTATGTCCCCTGAACTGTTTCTGTGACTTTGGACTACTTAAATCTCTTGAGGACTCAGTTTCTTGAAAAACAGGAAAAAAGGTTTTATGCAAGATAATTTTGAGGACCAGATAAAATATTTTTAAGTTGTTAGTATAATCTGGGCAGTGTTATCTACTGTTGTTTTCCACAATCTGTTGACACACAGAGTTTTCCAGGGGGAGCCCATGTGTTAAGATTCTGGGAGAGAATAGCTTAGTAATATTTATGTCTTTTATAGCAAGAAACTTTTTAATTTATTATAGGCTGAAAGTTTTTATACATGGTTTTTTATTTGCAAGTGAGACATAGTTACATTTGTATCCCAATGGCACAGACACTCACACAAAACTTTGTATTTCCCTACCCTGCCTACAACTAAGTAGCTCATTGGGGACCTGAATATACACTAATTTTACCCCACTAGCTCTGATATATTAACTTGCAAAATATGCTGGGACTGTATGGCTTTACAAGTACTAAAATTACCTACACTTACAAATTGGAAAATGACATATAACTACTACCCAGTATTTTTTTTGGTGAAAGATATAATATGCAATCTATGTATTATAAAAACTTTTCTTACTTGTAAATGCATACCTCCAGTGGTCAAATTATCTTACGCTGTGTGATTAAATTGTTCCTTAATAATACTTACAAGCTTTGTTTATACTGGACACACTATTATTATTATTATTATTATTATTACTTTTAAAGAAAAATGTGCTAAAATATTATTGTGTGACTCTAGACACCTCTTTTTATTTAATACACAAAGGGATAATGAACAAATTTTATAGAACAAATCATCATAGTCCCCAGAGGAAAACTAGCTGAAGTGTTTATAAGCTTTAACCAAATTGAAATGTTAGAGAGTTAATAAAAGATTTTGCTTGTAGCTGATACCTTAGTCCAAAACTTTTGAAATTGTTTATTGGCATTATTTTGTTTGTGTGTTTTTTCATTTGTTGGTTTGTTTTACATTCATGAAAAAAGACACTTTACTGATGTCTCTTTTTGATTCTAAAATTACCTACACTTACAAATTGGACAGTGATGTACAACATATAACATATGTTAGCTAATTATGAAATTGAACTGATGATGTGTGAAGAAGTAAAATGTTTTCAGAAAACCAATACATTAATGAGTGAAGAGCTCATATACCACGTGAGGAAATCCTTATCAGTAAGTGGTACACATTTTAGTCAGAGATAGCATTTTATAATGACTTCCTTCTTAGTGATGAATATATTCAGGGACATATTTATCTAAAGTTTTCTGAAAGTTAAGATGGAGGAGTCACAGATGTTTAGTTGCTTCACAAAGCATATTTAAGAGAGATGTCATCACATTATTTAATCAATCCAGGACTATTCCCTTAATTCCCTGGAGCACAGAAACATCTACTGTAATCATAGTCTGAGTCAGCATCATAAATTTACCATTTTAACAAATAAGTAGTAGTTTTCTGTGTGGTTGACCAAATTGATTTTGCCATGATCCAGGTCAAACAAAAATTATTGGCCAAAAATTTGCAAAACTAAGAGTAACAAAAACAATAAAAAGTTTAGAATCTGAAATGTGAAATGATTATATAGACTGCTGATATCTTCAAAGTACACTTTTTGTAACACACATTTTTCAAGAGTCAATAGTGTAAAACTGGCACAAACAAATATGCCTTGCTTGCATCCTAGCTAATTTCCATACAATATCCAGTATAAGCCTGGAATGGGGCAGACAAACTTTTGTACTATTAATTTATAACTTGTTCAAGCCATATTTTTGAGCTTTAATTTTTCAAATTAACTTTGAGAATCAGCCTTTCTCTCTTATATTAAAACATGGATGATTTCTGGGTTTAAAATGGTTTTATTTGGCTTTGTTGCAAGTTCTTCATTTGAGTTTAAAATTCTGACAAGCCATTTAAACATCTGTGACTTCTCAGATCTCCTCCATTCCTTATTCTTACTCACAAGTACTGAAACTGCCCATTAGGCTTGCAGATGTATAAGTGTATTAACCTACTCAAAGTTAGAGTCACTGCCATGGAAACAACATTAGGTATTAAATGCCTGACTGCACATGTCATTGTGCCTGACACCAATAAATAAATAGACATGGCACCTTGGCTTCTAGTTTGTCACACCCTCAAAGGGACCCCTGGAGGAGTAATCAATGAACAGTTGGAAAGGATGGTTATTTTAGATTGGTCTGCTAATACCATCTTTAAAGCAATGTTCCTTTCCTGAGAGGACTGGCAAGGGAAGTGTCCCTGGAGGAGCCCAGGGCTAAACAAAACTTCCAGAGGCTGAGTTCTTATAGCAAATAAGTGTGTTGAGGAGAATCCTCATTGCTGGCGGCCTTCCTCTCTCACATATGAAGTCACGTGGTATCACTACCTCTGGTTTAAGAACAGTTGTGAGTTTGTTTAATACAGATATGAGTTGCTGTGTGCTAAGAATATAAGTAGTTTGAAACTGAACGAGGAAGTTTGTTTTACTAACGTATGTATAAGAAGTAAAATATGAGTTCAATCTTCACATGCCACCTAAGAAGACTGTAAAGAGAGCTTTATCTAGAAATAAACAATGGTCCTTATTAAAATGACACCCAAATAGGTTACAATGATGTGAACAGAAAGAACCACTGCCTGGAGGGAAAATAGCTTGGACATTGGGATATTCATGCTCCTTATTTTCCTGATAGCGATTTGAAAGCTTAAAAGATTTCTTTAAGGCCTTTATAGCTATCTGTTCCCCAGCCAATGACATCCAGAGCTGTGAGATGCTTTATGTAAACCAGCAAGCTTGCCGGACCAATCTGTTTTTATCTGACCGTGCCCGGGAACTCTGTCTCACAGTTTCTCCTAAGTGTTAGCATCAGGGGAGAGAGCCAACTATCTACTTAGGGGCCTGAGCCTACTTTTTCTTTTTGTTTCTTCCTGACAAACCTCTGGGAAAAATGGTTAGTCACAATAAAGATTGAGGAACCTATTTAGTTTATTGAAATTTTCAAAACTAAATGTATTTATTTAATCCCATTCCAGCTGAAAAATGAGGGAAACAAATTTATGGACATGGCACAACCTGCTTAAATATTAAGAAAATGGCTAAGCTAGGGGAAAAAAGCAACATTTGAGTCCCTGGCCAGATGTCCAATTTAGACCTTAACAGTTAATTCTGTCAGGCAACAATGCACCCAGTTGAATAAACACTGTATTTTCTAGCCTTTCTTACAAAAAAAGTGGCATATGGCACAGTTCAGATAAAGAAGTATAAGTAGAGGTCGCTAGGTGGAGCTTCTGGGAAAGTACTTAAAAAGAGAGCAGATTTACCCAGCAGCGCCCTTTCCTTCTTCTTACTTGGGACACTGTTTTGGTGTTGGAGTACTGTCTGCCATCTATGCAAATAAGACAATCGAAACATGCTAAGGTTGAAAGGGTAGATGGTTGATCTTTGTTAACACTGTGGTGCCAACATGAGAAACAATTTTTAAAAAATTTCTAGATTTTTAGTTGTACAGAGAAACAAAACCACAAATATTTTAAAGCACCACATATGAGACATCTTTCACTAGCAATGAAACTTAACCGCTAATGGATATATATATCTAGATAGATAGATAGATAGATAGATAGATAGATAGATAGATATAGATAGATATAAACATACATGTTCATCTAAGAACATGTTAATTAAAGTCTCTGAGTCTAATGTATAACACTCAGAATGTATGTTATCTCAAATTGGATCTCTGAATACAGCTGTACAGTTGTAGGCATATTCCATTGTACAATTATCTCCATCACTGAGGGCAGGTTTGCCAGGAGAATCTGGTGACTTGGCTTCTGGTCTGCGCTCTGATGCAAACTCTCATGATATACTGGACTTGTCATTGTGCTGCAGTCTCCCCATCCTGAATATTAAGGGCTAGATAAGATGACCTCTTTAGGACTCTTATGGACTTTAGACCTAAGATCTAACAACTAGATATTTTTTCTTTCCTTATCTTAATCAATTTGTAATTCCACTTTTATCATATTTTGAATTAAACAGACTTTTATGAACCTGTCTGAGAAACAGTCTCTTTCTTCCTTGGGGATTTAAACATGCTTCGTCTCCCTGAAGTCCTCTAGCCAGCCTCTCCTTTTGCCTAACACTCACTCATTCTTAAGGTCTCAGACTAGATATCAATTTCTTTGGAAAGTCATACCTGACCCTTGAGTATTATATTCTCTGAGAGCATGTTAATATCTTCCACAGATTATATATTTCTTGAGGATTCGGGCTATGGCTGCCTTACTGACATTGAATTTCCAACAAGTGACATAGATCCTAGGACAGAGTCCATATTTAGTAATGAAAGTATGAATAAATGCGTGTTTCTATAAAGAAAAGATATTCCATTTTCCAGATGGTGGGGTAACAAGCCAATAATTTCCAATAGAATATGTATTTTTTATGTGTAGAGAAGTTTGGTTATAGTATGTATGTATTTATTTACGTATGTACCAATGTCTGTCCAGAAAAATTCCAGCCATTGTTAATATAACTAGAACAGTTTGTGTGACATCGATGTAACCCGGCAGCCCAGGAGAGTGGACTGGAATGGGCATGTGTGAACAATGACGACTTCATTGTACTAGCCACTGGGGAGGTATACAAAGCTGAGTGAGCATGTGTACTGTGTGGCTCTCACATTCACAATGACTGAGCAAGTAGATCAATAAATCTGCATCAAATCTTGCATTAAGCTTGAACATTCCTCTGAAGAAACTATTCAGATTATTCAAAAGGTTGCAGCTATGGGCAACTAGTGACTGACAGCTTCATCATGACAATGTGATAGCTCATGCATCACTTCTTGTGCAGAATTTTTTTTGCAAAACATCAAATCACCCAGATGACTCAGCCCCTCTGCAGCCGGATTTGGTGCCTTGTGACTTCTGGCTTTTCCATAAACTAAAATCACCTTTGAAAGGGGAGAGGTTCCACACCATCTATGAGATTCAGGAAAATATGATGGGGTAGCTGATGGCGACTGGGAGAACTGTCTGAGGTTCCAAGGTGCCTACTTTAAAGGGATGTGAGGTATCACTGTCCTATGTACAATGTTTCTTGTATCTTCTTCAATAATGCCTCTATTTTTCATATTACATGGCTGGATACCTTCTGGACAAAACTCGTATGTTTATATACACACACACACATATAAATATATATAAATATATTTATATAAAATCAATACACACTATATATTACAGAATTAATATACAAGATTTTATAAAAATATATTTTATATGTTTGCATACATATATAAATATATGATTATATAATAGATAAATATGTAATTAATGTTATTTTAATTTATATTAATGTATTAATTATGTATAATTAATGCCTTTTCATAATATTTAGAGACATTTTCTAAATACATACAGGTGCTGACCAGATCAGTCATGGAGATTAACGGAAACAATGCAGACACCTGACGTGGTTGGAACGGCGGTAGTGTAGTTCATAAATGTAGCCCTCAATGGCAACTTTCCTAAAACAATTTCAAGGAATATCGAAAGCTCATTTTAAAATTTTTATTTGAGAGTATTTTTTTATTTTATTTTTACAGAGAACCCAAATGATCAGTTGAAGAAATGAGCAATGAAATAACTAGTGGGCATTTGACTGAATGCGCCCTTTGGATAGGTTATGCCCTGCCTCACCTGTAGAATTGAAAACAAGCTTGCCCTTTGAAAGTAAGTTATGAAAGCAACTGATCAGAACAAATATATGCAAAATTACCTTTTAAGGACAAAAAAGATTATATAGCAAACAGAACTTGACAGAAACCTGTTTGACTATATGAACACATTTAAACAAAGACTGCGTTACCTCTAAGGGTACAGAACCAGAGATCTAGGATCTGGTCGGCTGCATACATAGATAAATAAATGTCACAGAGGTAAATCTGGGAAGAGGAGAGAATTAGAGATGGATGTCAGGTATATACCATTCAGAGAAAAGAGAGCCAGGGTTATTGAAGTTTGTGCATATTTTGTCCTACTGGTAAAACTGCCATTTTTTGAGAAGAATGTAACAATGTTGATTTTATACTGATGCCATTAAATATTTGATTTACTTATATCTTCTTGTTCTGATTCCATGTTCATCAAGCAACCTGCTGATTATAACTTGGTGTCCTATGCAGCGCTGTCTACAGAGAGTGAGTGACTAATCCTACAGATTTCAAGTATTTTCTCTCTTCACACAGTGATATCTCATGATGAATTAATAAAATGACTTCTGATTATAGCATGGCTCCTCCTGTAGCTTCATTTTAGGAGCAGAAGGAGCTGATTATGATAATATGAACATTGTAATCTAAGTCACTCTTTTACATAAATTAATGAAGCAGTATTCTGAGGTCTACTCAAATATATGTTTTAGAATCCTATAATTTTATTCAGTATCAGTTTCTCATAGTCTGCTAAATCCTAGCCAGTGAACTAGAGGGACTCTCTGGGCCTTCAAGATAGAGGTCCAGAATCTAGAATACGGTGCCTGAAATAACCCATTTTCAGACCTAATCAAACTCCCCTTAGACTCTTATTAGATAATGAAGGGTGTTCCTTGGACTCATGACATTAGCATCCCTGGGAAGTTGAGGAAATTTAGAATCTCGGCTTATGCTTCAGAATTATTTAATCTGTGCATTTACCCAGGTCCTCTGTATATTATTGTGCCTAGTGCAGTTTAGGAGGAACTACTTCAGAAGATACATCCACCATGTTTATCTCTCCACCTCTCAGGTTGTGGGAAGACACTCCCTCACTGGTCTTTCACACTGCTGAACATTTTGTTGGGAATGTCAAGGCCTCAGTAGAGAAAAAAGAGTAGACACTCTTTGTTCAAGCTCTTGTACAATGAGGTAATGTCTCCCTCTAAGCAGGCTTGCTTACTAGCTGCTATAAAACCCTGGGTTACCAAAGCTCAGAGACCTTCTCTCTTAACAGAACCCAAGGTGTCTATGGTATCCACACAGGCCATTCACGTTGTTTCTGTAGGAATCTCAGGCTCACGAGACAGATGCAAACTTGGTGACTCTCTGGCTACTGTGAATAATAAAGTCTTACATCTCTGACCCAGGAGTTTTGAATTTCCTGCCAACAACCATGAAACTGTGCTAACATTAGCCTATAAGTAGAGTAAAATCTCAGACACTTCATAGACATTGACATAAGATTTCCTTAGCCTCCCCCCCTTTTTTAGTATAGTTGCCAAAAGCAAAATGTTGGGAGATCTGATTTCTTACCTAGGTTCTACCATTAACTAGTTATACCAGAGAATACTTTTTATCTGTTCTCTGTGGAAGGATTTCTGCATGTATAAAATGAGGAGTGGGAGAGAAGCATGAAAGAGTTGATGAGAATTTATAGATGCTTAGTTCCTTAAGAACAGGGTCAATGTCTTAAGAATTCTTTGTTATTGTGCTCTCTTCTAAGACTCAGCACATTTTTTCAATGTTGGAAATATCAATAAATACATGTCCTATTTTGGTCCGAGGGGTTTCTGAATCTTTCAGAAAATGAAAACCTTGTTATTTTCCTTACTCATACTTGGGAAAAAAACAGGAACATATTGGTCAAGGTTGAAGTTATATAAAGCAACTAAGTCTAGGGATCTAATGTACAGCATGATAACTATAGGTAATAACACTGTATTAAATGCTGGAAATTTGCTAGAAGGGAGTTCAGATGCTCTCATTCCACAGAAACTATAACTATGTGGGTGATATAATTAGCTTGACTGTAGTAATCATCTTACTATGTGTGTGCATACAAAAGTCATCATGCTGCACCCTTTAATAATTTTTATTAAAAATGATTTTAAAAACACAATTTCACTTGAAAAAAGAAGGGTAAGTGTTGTACAGATTTTGGGAAGTGTTTATTTAAAAAAAAATGGTGAGATCTTCTCCCTTCCTCTGTTCTTCTTCCTGCAGCCTGAGTATAGATGTGATGCTTTGAACTGGCATACCTTTGACCACAAAGGAACTTGGGAACAGGTGCTACAAAGTGAAACGAACTCGTTCAAGGAGACTATGTCCTTGATATTATGTGACCATTTCAGCTCCGGATGTTCTGTTTCAGGCTTACACATGAGAGAAGAATAGTTGTATTTTGTTTAAGTCATTGTTTTGGGTATTGTCACTCACCACTATTCCTGATCCTAAGATTGATGCTTTAGAAACATTATCTAGAAAGTTATCCACAGGATTTTGATACTAGTGAATGAAATTGATAAATTGGTACATAAAGTACTTCTTCCCTTCTGGTGGAAGGTCTCTAAGCACTTCAGTTTCATAGATTGTTGATGATAAAGTAAAATGTAGATAAAATTCCGTGCTTTTGTTTCTAGACATTTAGTTTCAAAGGTCATTTTACATAAGACAAATGTTAGAATTTCACAGCTTTGAAGGACCAGCTGTGAAGAAGCCTGTGACAAGGCTGGAACCATCAACAAGCCATTGACGGTTTGGAGGGAACAACCAAGCTCCTATAAGTGACAAACATAAATATGTGCTTAAATGACCACATATCTGATGGTGTTTTAGAATGGATTACAACAATTATAAACTGTACACTTAATGATGGTCATGGAGAACTGAAATCGATATTAGTTGATTTTTAATCTAGCTTTACAGACTCACACGCACATTGTTGAATTAATCATCTTCAAACATCATAATAAAAGGTTCCAGTTTATTGTTTTCCATCTACGTAGTAATAAACCCAATTTTTAGTCCGAAATTGTTCTGCATAAAGTTGTCGGTTTGCTGCATTTTCCTCTATAAACAACAACAATAATAACAATATAGCATAGTAAGTTTCAAAATTGTTAAAATCTAGACTTACCTGACATTGAACTCAACTATTATAAATCACAAAGGATAATAATAATGTCCTTTGTATTTGAAGAGAATGATTCTGAATCACTATCAGCAGAATACTGGCTAGAAACTAATTTCTTTCTTTTTTTTTCTTTCTTCCTTTCATTTTTTTTCAGTACCAATACTCTCTCTAAACTCCTGAAGCCATGATTATCTATCTTATCTAGATAGTACACTGTGTTACATTTTGCCTTTCCTCATTCTCTAATTGAGCCGAGATACTAAGTCTGATCTCACAGCCTGCTATACTGATGAGAGGCTGCTGTATGTTTCTCCTAATACTTCCCTTTCCCCACATTACCGCTCAGCCATTGGTAGAGTGTGATGTGCAGAGTTTATATTACTTGCAGACTAATAGAGGGGCTGGGTTTGTGTTCATCCATTTTAGCTTTCTCACCTGAGGAAAATACATACTAAGCCAGATATTTCCCTGGAAAGAAGATACTATAACTAAATTGGTAAAACTATCTCTATGGGCTGTTTTCCAAGAAATAAAAATAATTTTTAAGGTTAGCTATCAGCTGTTACTGTGACATTATTAATCACAAGTTTCTCTAATTAGAAAACAATGTGCTATAAATGTATTTGGGGAAGTTTTCTATTGGGTTCATTCAGTGACTAGAGTATTTAACTTTATTATGGTATGCAGATATTAAACATTTTGCTCTCAAGTATCTTCAGAGAGCTTCTTTTAGCATCCAGTATAATTTGAAGGAAAAGAGATTAGACCTAACAATGATAGTGTGAATTGGTGGATAGATTAACAGATTAACAGTGTACTAGAAAAAAAAATAGCAGGGGAGTTTTAAAAATCTCAGTAAATAGTTCAGTAGTAATTGTTTTACTATTTGATCAGCACAACAGATCAACAGAGTGAACTAAGCGCTCTTTAAGTAAAATTGGCACAAGCATTTGTGGTTTTCTAGAGACATATAAGGAGGTAAGTTATAGGCATAGGTATTTGAGGAGTGCTAAAGTGGCAGAGGAATTAAGGCTCAGACCAAAAGTAGTTTTTATCCCAGTAACCAGGGTTGCCTTAGTATACCTGAGACAACTTAAGAACTGCAGTATATTGCAATAGTCCGAATATACTTATTTGTCTTTTTTGTCACTAACATTTTAAAGCATATCAGTAGTACATAAAAATAGATTTTTGGCTGATGGCACTTCTATAACATGTTAAAAATGAGACAACTGTACTTGAACAACAATTAAAAAAAAAGTCCTTTTTTAAAAAGAAGGTAACATTTGCTTATGAGGCCTTTCCTGAACCATCATCTGCCTTTCTCCCCATCTGCATCTTTCATGGTTCCTTTAGTTGTCTTCAGTGCTCCATCCATTTGGATGTTCTTTTGTTCATTAACAATTTCTCCCTTTCTCTCCCCTCTACAAATTGGCCACACTTTGTGGTAACTATTTGTGTCCCAAACCTCCCCTTCAAGCACAGCAGTCTTCAAAGGTTAGGAATCAAGTATTCTTAGCTCACCTTTATATTCCAAACATAGTACAGGACTAGGCATTTAAATGATCAATAAATTGAATGAGTGAACAAATACTAAACTTTAAAAATTATGACATTAAGTCTCAAAGTATACAGCCTATAACTGAAGTTTTCTTACTGTAAACAAGTAAGAAGAATGTGAAAATGATTTAACTTTTTTTGGCAGCTGATATAAAAAAATCGATTCCACCTATGTCGAAAAGCAACCTCAAATGTATACTTCCTCCCCTGACTCCGGGCAGATTAGGGGGAGGTAACACTGGATCTGAAATACATTGTGCTGTTAATGTGAGACTTTGAGCACATTTAATGACCAGGTATTGTATTTTTTCTCTCTGGTTTCATAGGATTCAGACGTTATAAGATAAACATCCCTCCAGGTTTCGCAGTTTTAATGTAAAACGTTGCTTAAAAGTGAGTGTGGAGTAGGAATGAGGCATAGTGGTAGAGTCCATGTTAAGGGGACAGTATTTTAAGTTGCAGCAAATGAAAACAAGAAGTGTTGTGTGCTTGTGTGGACACTTTGGTTTGCATGGGTTTATCATGAAGACAAAATAAAATCCCAAGTGTATCAGGAGCCATTTTATGGGTTTGAAGGGACCAAATGAAATCATCCCTATTGTATGATAAAGTTCAAGAAAGTATAGATATAACACGGGGGATGGAAGTTATGTAAGAAAGGAAAGACAACTAATTAATCCCTACTAGCTACCAGGTGCTTCACATATATATTCTGTTTAGTATATGCTACTAATTATACTAATATACTAATTAATATACTGTTTAATATAATAGCTCAAAACTTCCTTATAATTGTATAATCTTATAGTTAACTTTCATTATGAGAATGTAAAATAAGGACATAAAGAAAGTAAGTTCTGTGTAAAAAGTAGCTTTGTGAGGAGGGTAGATGCTCTAGAATTCACATGTAGAACAGGGAGGTAAACATGAAAAATAGAAATGCGGAATGAAAGCCTATTAGGACCTGGAAGAGAATTTGTAACGTTTCTTTGTGCCAGTCTTACAAAATGTTTTGGAAGGACAGGGAGAGAGGTGTGTCATAGAATGCAATGACATGGAGACCTATAGAAAGTTCAGTAAGCATATTGTTTTTTAAAATTGTGCTTTCAGAACTATAAAATTCAATGTGTCTCTGAGCTTTTTATCTATCTAATAGTACACTATCACATTGCCTTATTTTTCCCTCATCAATTTTCATTTTCCCTAAATTTTGGTACATGTGTCAAAGGATTAGAGTCAGATAAGATTCTGTGAGAGAAGCAACATTTTCTCAAATCTAAATAAACAAAAATAACCCAAATATCCTTAAGCAGCTAGTTCTGTGACTAAGGGAATATTTTTTTAAAGTAAGCCTGATTTTTCCCCAGGAACGTATGAGAAAATCTTCCTACAAATTTCAAGCACAACCAAGTTGCTTCCCAAATTGGCCATTTGCACTCCAGGGCTGAAGCTGAAAGCGCACAGAATTGCCTGAGTAATTCAATTGCAGGCAGAATCAATGCTAGTGTGAACGCTGCCCTGGTCAAAGGTTGGCCTTCGGGCTGCAACTTCAATCAATTTTGGGTAAGCTAAGTTTGATTACATTTTCAGTGATGAAGCTTTCAAAAGCAATTTTGAGCTTGCTTATTCAGGAACTGTTTAGTTCCATCTCAAATCTATAGTCCTGGTTAGAGAAGCACCTACCTATCTCATTTGGTAATAATTAAGTTCTGGAGTTGAGGAAAAATGAGAGAAAGAAGGGGAAAAAGAGGGGATAATTCAGAAAGTAGAACATAAATAGCAGATGAGAGTGCCTATCTCTAATAGTATGTGAGTCAGTAATGGTTTTTGTCTTTTTGAAATATGTATAATGATGACAAGAATGAGAGGGAAAAAAGAGCCAGGGAATATGGTAACAGGGAAAAGTAAACAATAGATGGAAGACTGTTGCGATAGTGGTATGCGGCGGTCTAAGGCTGTTTTGGTATATAAGGCCCATGCTCTCAGGTGCTGCTGGCAGGAGGGATGTTGGGAAAATACAGGTGGTTCTGAAGTGTGAAGCAAAATGGGTGTAACAAAGAATGTCAAATACAGACTCCAACAGGCGGTACGCTAGCTTGAGAGAAATAAACCCTTTCAATTAATCTTCTTCCAGCAGAGTCAGGCCTGCAGAGCTGTTGTGCCACCACCGGCTCATGCCAGTCTTCTCAAAAGTGAATTTACTCAGCGAAATGGTTTGATTATAGATATTATCTACATTTGGGTAAGTATATTATTATATCATAAACTACAGTGATCCCAAGATGGTATGATTTTTTTTGAGAAATATAAAGTTCCCTATAGGTACAGCCACTAACTCTTAAAATACAAGCTATTATTCTTCCAGTTTTAGGAAAATATATTGCTATAACTTGTCTTAGGAAGTACTTTGGAAAACCTGTGATTCCTTGTAAATAGACTGATGTAAAAATACTCTAATGGTTGTTTGACAAGAAATCTGATCTGCCTCACTAATTAGGCTGCCCCACAGATGCACTAATTTGATTGATTAAAACATTAAAGAAAGGAAACCGAAGAGCACGTGACTGTCTAGTAACACATTTTAGAGCTGAGTAACCAAGGTTACCTCTTTTCCTTAAAACTGCTGGAAGAGAAAACTTGTAAAAAAAAGTATAGAATTGGAAAAACTTGAATTACTAAAAATGTCTGGTCATGCCATAGGTGAAGTAACATTTTTATGCAAGCAAATCATAAGTATAAACTGGGCCAGATCTAGTTTGTGTCTCTGGAGAGAAGTCCTAATGGATTGTATGCATAAGTAAGGAAATCCATCCCATGCTGCCCGGACACACTCGGTAAAGGCCTGGCCTCTTCAGTCCCTTCCCCCTCCCCCCGCCCCCCAGTGTTATGGCCACTGAAACGGAATGGACAGCGCTTGAGAGAAAACATGGCCTGTTGAAATATTCCTTTTGCAATTAATTCTCTCTCTTTTTTTCTTAAATCTGGAACACCAAACCGGTCCTGTTTTCGTTTTTTAGAAAAAGAATCATAGCACGAAAGTGGAGGTGGGAGAGTAGCTCAGACATCATCATATGATCAAACCATTAGATCGTACTTCACATCTAGTCACAGCTGCAGAGAACACAGTGCATGCTGGGTAAATATTCTTTAAGAGACTTCTTAGAAATAATGGGAGGGAGATCTCTCAACAATGTTTAATGCAATTCTGTCAGAGTAAAGACTAGGAAAGCCAGTATTGAAATAGAAGCTGGTAATATGCTTTTTTTTAAAGGCTGGAAATGTTGGCATATTTTATTTTTTTAAAGTCTTAACAGCCACAACTCCCATATGTATAGGGTCACATTTTGGTCTAATTTGTTATAGGGTTAGCGTTTTGTAAAATAAAACAGCAAGCAAAAAGGTCTATTCTAGTGCCTTTTCATAGGTTATTGGCCAATGGAATTGAAACTGTGAACATAAAGGAAATTTCCCTGAAGAGTAAAATTCTTTGCAGAGATGACAACATGATTAGGCCAGCAGTGCTATTGAGCTAAACTTTATGGAAACTCACCACAGAGCAAAACACATTAAAATACAATTTTTCCTGTCAATAAAAAATAATTTTGAGTTGAACAACAAAAATGTACAGAAGAGAAAATATTGGCAGCATTTCTACTTTGTTAAGGAGTAAATGTAACTGTTTTTTTTTAAATAACAATCAATAAATGCTATTTTAAAAGATATAGATTTCTTAGAACCTTAAAGCATTATAGCTGAAAGGGAACTTGGAGATTCATTATTCTACTCTCCTGTTTTATGGATGAGGAAACTGAGACCAGGGAGTGTTTTACTTACGTATCCTCAAGTAAAGGCTAGAACTTAAAACTGACCCTTAAGCTACAGCTCCCAATAAAATTTTATGGTTACATTTGAAACTCCTTTTAATTTTTTAATATCTTTTTTGACACTTAATTCCCACAAAGCTGGTATATTTCAAGGCTGATCAATGACGGTGGCAAATACCAAAGCTCCCTTCTCTCTGGCATTTACTGACTTTTTGTCAGCTATAGGGACATGTGTACAGTCTTAGTAGCTTGAGGATGCAGTTGTCAAATTGCCTCTTAACCTGAGAGAAATACATTAGTAGAGTAATTAATCTTGTACAACCCTCCCTATCAACCTGACTGCTTTTTTTCCATCAGTGCAAGTGAATGCTTGTGTGCATGGATGATTTAATTAATTCTAACAAATAAGACAATATCATAGTGATATACATAAGTGCATTAATAAATGAATTAAAGAACCAGGGCTGTTTTGGGATATTCAGTGAGATAAAGTTACACAGTTATTAAGGGGATGTAATCTAAGTCTCTTCTGGTTTACTCTTCAATGTTTGGATTATGCATAACAGAGAGGAAAGAAAAGGAAATGTGCTAACAACTAAATAGCACTTGCTTTGGATTAGGCACTATGTATTAGTCATCTTATATACCCTATCTCATTTAATGTTCACAAACAAATCCTATAAAATAAGTTATTTTCCCTATTTTATAGATGAGGTAACTGAGGCTTAAAAGCTGGGGTTGAGAGAACTGTTATCATCCTGCAGTGTGGGACTGTTGTTTCAAATCAGGTGGTGTGAGTCCAAAGCTCTGGGGGGGTAGGGTGGACAGAGCACAGGAAGCGGGCAAAACTAAGCTGTAGCTCTTCATCTGCGGTGACAATGCAGCTCTGAGTTCTGACTCACCTCCTTTGGGCTTCAGATACCTCAGCTATAAGGTAAACAGATTGTCCTAAACCAAAAATTTTAAAAGCAAATTTTCTGGAACTCTATGACTTTTCGACAGGCCTTAGAGTCACTGTGTCATTTGATATAAAAGGAAACAGAAGAAATTTTCCAGGTTTATCTTTAAATCAACCAAAGTAACCTCAATTTTATGTTTGGTATATAGAAAGGTTTGCTTGAGATTTTATTTAAGGAAAGGAAGAAATCTGCTGCTTTAAAAAGTTTGAAAAACATTGAGTAGGTGATATCTGAGACCACTCCAGCTCTAACGTCCTGACAGTTGACGTGGGTAACTAAAGCTCTGTTAGTGTTTGTATTTGGTTCTCACTGGTGGCAATTTGGCATACTGAGCCACCACAGGTCCCAGCAGCTCCTCTGTTTCAGTCTGTTGGATTGCTCAGAAATGGCACTTAATGACCATTTTGTATCTGGCTTCTCAAGAATACACACAGGTTCTAGGTAAGGTTGGGGAAAAAACGAAATCCTCTTGTTTTACCCATACTCCAGCAAATATGTCTGCATCGGCTGGCTATTGATTGTTCTTATAATTGTGTCGGTGCCTGTGTATTGCTGTTGAGTTGAGAGTGATTTGATAAGCCAATTCATCTATATCAAAATCTACCTGCAACTGCAAACCTAATTTTTGACAAATATTTATTGCTAAAACTCCAACAGAAGTCTTCCCATTAACATAAACCTGTAAGAATAAAGCAAGTTGCCTCACACAGCATGCTGTCTTCAACAATCATCAACTCCAAATTTATTACTGCTATCTCTTTTAAGTTTAAGGAAGGGAGATCAAGTTCAATCTAAAACATGAATCATTCAGATTTGTGATATCACCTTTCACATGAAATCAAGGTTCATCATAATAGTCAAAAATAACAGAGCCCATGAAATTGCTAACTGGAATGTGGGACATTTGAGGCAAACAGAGAGATGAAATATTACTTGCAAGGGCGCACCTGGTTCTATATTCAACAAATCAGTGAAAAAATAATGTTTTTCTGCATCAGTCATATCTAGAGGGAAACACTGTTATACTACCCACATTCTTCCTTCTCTAATAGTCTCTTCCATTTCTTCTTGGATACTAGCTACTGATCATACACACACACACACATATAAAATACAATATATATTTTAATATCAAAGAGGAAGTATCCATCAAATTAAGCACACTGGGAAGAAATAGTCTCTAACATGAGAGATTTTCCAGAAAGTTAAATAGCACAAATTATATAAAGCATTCAAAATTTGAGATTCATTATTGTCTCCACAGGGTTTCTAAGGCAGGGAAAAGACAGTTTTGATGGGTCCTTTGAATATTTTATGTGTAATATATCTGAGACACATGGTTTCTAATTGGGATAAAAATGTGTGTGCATGTGCACACATAGACACTCAAGAAAAGAAGTCCCTATATCATCATTAAGACTTATCTTCAGCTCTGGTTGGTGTGGCTCAGTGGATTGAGTGCTGGCCTGTGAACCAAATGGTTGCCATTCAATTCCCAGACAGGGCACATGCCTAGGTTGTAGCCTAGGTCCCCAGTAGGGGGTGTGTGAGAGGCAACCACACCCTGATGTTTCTCTCCCTCTCTCCTCTTCCTCTCTTTCTAAAAATAAATGAATATAATCTTTAAAAAAAAAACACTTATTTTCTAGCAAAAGATTTGAACATTTTTGAGAACACATTAAAGAGGGGGTTGGCATCCACACATTGTAATAATATTATTGTTATCTATTTGGGACTGTAAACAAAGACTCTGTTAATATTAAAGCTTGAATTGTCCCAAATATTTTCATATATTGGGTCTCAGGAGAAGGCTGTGTTAAAACTAAAGCTATGCAAGCTTTAAGCACTTGGTTTATGTAGCTAAGATTTCTTCCTTCTAATTAATTGTTTTTCCTTATTTCCCTTTAGATTATGAGTCTTTTAATACATGTTCTATAATAAGTATCTGTTCTTTTGTGAAAGTGGGAAATGAAACATATATAAAATGTCTTACCTACATATGTGACTTTTATTGGTTATTATATTACCGATCAAAAGGTGCTGTACATTTGATGGATTGGACCCATAGGTGGCAGAATGGGACCATTCAGCTCACATTCTTTAAGGAGAACACTTAGACGAATCACCTCTTTTAGTTGCTTAGCTTCAGGAAGCAAAAAACACAGTGGAAAATTATAAGAAAATACCAAATAATTATGAATCCCAATTTTTTACTTAATAAACTTTTTCTATGAATAGCTGGCACATCATATCCATTATTAATTTTGTTAAAACACTTGCTCCCTGAGGCCGATCTACAGTTACTATAAAATATTCTTATTCTCTCTCTCTTTCACACACACACACAAACACAAAGAGACTTTTTAAATGCAGACATATTTCAGAAATTTCTAGACAGATAATCTAGATGATAAGAGATTCATTGTATTCTAGCTTTGCTGTGTTTTTTCATTATACAGTTTGTTTTCCCCTTACTTGACAAAGTATATTCTCTACCTGAAGTAATTATATAGGTGAAATTACTAGCTGTTGTAACTACAGTCCCTCTTAAAGTCACAGTCTAAGGCTTATAGGCCATGGAAGGCAAAGGCCTTTAAGGTAACTTCATATTAAATCAAACCCTTCCTTGTTTTCTAGGACCCAAGAAAGATGTGAGAAAAGAGGCAAACTGGAATGAGGGAGGCTTGCAAAAAAAAAAGTAAGAGGTATGGTAAGTATTGTTCACCAAAGACTGGGATTTCTGCATCTTTGTAAGTTGGGACTTGATAGACCCACAGTGGTTGGACCTTAACCAGCCCGATTCTGACCAGCTGCTGGGGCATCAAGGCAGATCTTCAGCCTGTGTTCTTCCTTTCCTGGACTAGCCTGTGGAAAGAGGAGCTTACTGCCTGTGTCTCTGCTTCCTCGTCTACTTATTTAACCTTAATCCATAGCAATGTGGCATCGAGTCTACAGAAACTGGTCTGGTGAAGATCACCAATAAGTGCCAATTGTCAGAGTGAGTGGCTGATGTTTAGACTTTCTCTGATCTGATGTAGCATCGACATTGCTGACCTTCCGTCTTCTCACCCTGGTCTCCTTCCACGGGTCCCATGGTACTGATTCTGCCTCTCCATCAACACGTGCTTCTACAGGATGTTTCTCTTCCTCTTCTCCCTCCTCCTCAATGTTCTTGATGTTGATTTTGCTTGGATTTTGGTCCTTGCCCATCTCTTCACTCTACATGGTCTTTATGATAAATATTATTTATTCTTATAACTGAAACTGCCACCTCAATTGTGATAACTTCCAAACCGCATCTCCATTCTGGACTTCATATCCAGCTATCTTACTGAACATCACTTCCAACTGAATATGTCTAAAATTAAATTTATTTCTCTTCTTTCAATCTCTACCTTCTTCCCAAATCTAAAAATGCAAATCTGCCTATGTTCTATCCTGGTAAATGTCATCCAAACTAAATGTTGGGAGTTATCTAAATTCCTACAATTGTGTTTTATTCTCTCCAGATATGGGGGTTATCTAGAGTCCTACAACTCCTTCCCTAGTCTCTATTTATTAACTCCTCTCTCTTAATTATCTTTCAACTCTCTCATTCCTGCTGCTCTTTTTGTGAACTTATCTTCTTTTGCCTTTATTATTGCAAGTCTAATAAGCTGGGTTTAGCCCTCTACATTACCTAAGAACATCTTTCAGAAACTAAATCTGTTTATATCCTTTTCTTTTTGCTTTCCAAAACCAGAAGGATAAAGTCCAAATTCATTTGTATCCCTTCCTATCCTAATCCCACCAACGTGTCCAGCCTCAGCTTTTAACACTCTCTTCTTTTACCTTTTACTCTAATCACATCTTCAAATGTGTCAGATAGTTTCATACTGCCATGTCAGAGCTGTTCCTTACTAGAGAATTGTTCTCATTCCCTCTCTCTTTTTCTCCCTCTCTTGCTATCATTCCCACACCCAGGCTCAACCCAATCACATCCTTAGTTCAAGGGTCATCTCCTCTATAGCTTGCCCTGAGTCACTGAGACTGACTTGATTATTCTCTAATTGTGCTCATGATAGTTGTTGAATAAATTCTGCAAAGCTCTGCCTCTAAAAATGAGAAAATGATGACTAAAATGGTATTTGAGTTGTCTTCGTTATAATGCATATAGTGATATGACCCGCTTTAGAGGACAGTTCTTTCATAACACCTGACACTGAATCATCAGCCTCCTCTCTGCCTTGTATAGCACCATTGACTATACTGCATCACATTACCTGTGTCCTTATCCCCATTAACTCATTTGTCTAAGCATTATTTGAGGACAGGTTTCCAGTTCTATTAATCTAACACAGTGCTTTGCACATTGTAGGCAACCAATATGTATATTTTAAAAATGAATGCTACTATTGAGTGAATTGTCTAAGCCTCAGAATGGAAAAGATGTTTCTGTTCTATCTTTACCCTTTGAATCCCCTAGATGTCTAAACTTATAGGCTGCAAACATCACATTTAATCTGGAATTAGTGCCACAAAATCTGGTTCATGTGCCAAGCAAAGGATGAGGTTATAAGCTAGAGTTGGGATATTATTTCAAATGTGCATGCCTTCTCTCTGGCTTGCCAGTAAGTGTGTACCATGTAAACACTCAATAAAGTGCTGGCAATCAGTCATCAAATAAAATCAGCCATCTATATGCAACTTTTTGAAAAATCTGAATGATGTTGGGGGATATGATATAATAACAATGGTTAACATTTATTGAATGTTTACTCTGACACAGGATGAGTGAAAAATGCTTTATGTGCATCATTTCATTTAATTTTTATCCTGGTGGGAGCTATCATTGTCTTAATTTTATAAAGGAATGAACTGAGGCTTTGGCATTTAGGTAACTTACTCAAAGTCACACATAACAGATGCGGTTCAAAACTGTGGTTCAAACAAAGACTTTCTTGACTCCCTTTATGTGAAGTGTACACACTAATATATTTACACAACAAAAATTTCTACATTCCATTTTGGATGGTGTTATTTAAGGCAAAGCTCAAAATTACAGTTTATTGCCATTTATCTTCTTGCTGATCTGGAAAATGTAGGTTATTAAAAACTAGGAGAAGATTGTTAACAGCCTCAGGATTTACCCTAAATAACAATGGATGGGGAGCTGATCCCCAGTGGCTAAGGCACTGCTGAAATGCTGTTATCAACCAGTTTGAGAGTTTGCTATGTATAAGCACTATGCTAGGTAACTCTCACTTTTTATTATGCTGTCTTTGAGCATATTAACTACTCAGAAATACAAACCCCAAAAGCGTGAAGATTTACTTGTTCATAGTATGTTCCCAGTATTACCATGTATACTGGCACAGACTCTGGAGCCTCCTTTCTTTCTCCTGGATAAGATGGGCAAATTTGCTCCATACACTACAGAAAGGGTTGATCTTCAGTAACAGTTTTTTTAAAATATATATATAAAAACAGGTCACGGGCCAGTATTAGATCATCTTAGATTGGCTTCTAGTCTTGATCCATTCAGAAGTTGAAGGCCCTCCCATTCATAGATCTTGTGAAGATGTGACAAGCATTCATGTGGAGGGACACACTGCTTTGGCTCCAGCTAGCATTACAAGCATTTCAGGAAAGCTCCCTTTCCCCACATATAGTTTTCAGATTCGCTGTGCCTGTATTGGGTGTCTGTACCACTCCAAGGAGAATTAGAGTACCATAAAAACATGTTTAATGGCCCCAAGTCTCATTTTTGCATATGTTTTCAGTTAAACATTGATCCCCTTCACCTTTTATGTACTTAAATTTGACATCTGATATATATTGTTTGTATGTCTTCTTAGCAAACATAATTTGCTTAATGGATGAAAAATATATAAAAAAAATTATTGTACACAGAAAGGTTTAGTTCAATAAGGTCTCCAGATGAGGTCATACAAGAGTTCTTATATATGAATATTTCTTCAAATTTCCAGGGATATATTAATAATTATAGACAATATTTACACATATGTCTTTATTAACAAGTAAATCAAATTGCGCTGGCATTTCACAGCATCTCTACAAACAGGAAGCCAGTGGCAAAAAGAGAGAGAAACCATCGAAGTCCATTCTGAAGATACCACGTTTAGAAGCCTCTGAGCAGTGCTTCACTTCCAGACGATGGTGTAAAGGTTGCCAGAGTATTACACACACTTAGATAAGTGACATTTGTTCCTCAATTGTTACATTCATTAATGTTTCAGTTTTGAATATTAGAATGTTACTTAGAAGTTTAAAAAGCAAAAATTTAATGTGTTATTAACTCTTAAATTTCTCTTTACTTTTTTAATTTGGTTATCTTTCCAGATTCTTGAATATTTAAACCATTTAAAATATTAATAACATACTAAAGAACTATCAATATTTACATTAAATTAGAATTCATACTGCTCTATAATATTTTCAATGGTTTATATTTATAATTACACTAAATAAATCATCCTCATGGCAGAAACTGAAACAAGTATATATGCCTATTGCGTGGTAAGCAATGTTTTTCTTTCAGCGTGGAGATACTAAAAAAAAATTAAGTACACAAATAGAGGACTCATGGGCACTGACAATGGGGTGGATTGACTGTGAGTTTTGGGGATGGGGCAGGGGAGAGTATGGGGAAGAAAGTGGGACAACTGTAACTGAACAATAATACATAAACAATTAAAAATTTAAAAAATTAAGTAATAATTTAAGCTGAAAAAAAAATTAGGTGATGTTTGAAAAGCTTATATAGAACAAATAATCTTCAAATGTATTTTTATTAACAACAAATTGTTATCTTTTAATATCAGAGGTTTCTAAATCATGATGATTCAAAGTTCACAAATCACAAACCTTCTTATTATAGTATACTTTAAGTAGTAAGACTATTTTATATCCCATCCTCATTTCTGCAAAATGGAAATGATCATGTCTGTGATTAACTCCTCAATATTTGTGTTCTTCAGAGACAGCTTATGATCTTAGGATGATAGCATAAATATATATATATATATATATATATATATACCAGGGTTCTATAAAAATATATGAGATAAGGATGATTCAGCTAACTTTGTAAAACTGAAAAGACAGTGTATTCTGTCATGAACATGTTGAGAAACACTCCATTTCCAAATCAGGATTTTTTAATGGTTATAACACTTTGCTGGTGATTCAGCTTCTAAAAAGCACTAAAATAATTGCAGGAAGAAACATTACAATAGGTTGTTCTCCCCTCAACTCATCCTTATGTTGGATCTCCTTTTTTTCACTTCTAGTCCTTAGGAAATAAGGTACATTGTAAATGTATTCTTTATTTTAGTGAAAAGTTGTATTCTAAAATATAGTTTTGAGTAAAAATGTTCTTTATATAGATAAAATACTTTTGTACATGACCATTTACTTACTATTTCCTTTTATTTATGGTATGTGAAATTCTTGCTATTCCAAGATGCATGTCTAAAGAAAATCAATTGAGAATAAATTCAACCCAAATTAATCCATGTTTCAGGATAATATAACACGCTTTTAGAACTTGTGGCCAAGATGGAGGTGTAGGTAGATAAACTTTGCCTCCTCACACAACCAAAAGAAAGACACCTACAAATTCAAAACCAAAAAATAACCAGAACTACCAGAAAATTGAACAGTTTGGAGGTCCAACAACAAAGGAGTTAAAGAAGAAACATTCCTTCAGACTGGTAGGAGGGGCAGAGACGGGCATCTGGGGAGGAGAGGACACCCAGCAAGGCAGTGGCTGATGGACCAGATGGTCCCACATTTGTGTGAAGGTAAAGCAGGAGGAATAATTAGGGAGCAAGACAGATTATATAACCCAGGGTTCTAGCCTAGGGAAATAAGGCCTCAAACCTCTGGCTGTATAAACTTGTGGGGGTTGTAGTGGTGGGAGAAACTCCTAGCCTCACAGGAGAGTTCATTGGAGAGACCCACAGGGTCCTAGAATGTACACAAACCCTCCCACAGGGGAATTAGCACAAGGGTCCAATATGTGACTAAAAAGCCAGCTAAGAGCCAAGCAAGTGGGATTGTTTCCTCTCTAATTTCTCCCCCACATACAGTGCCACAATGCAGTGATATGGGTTCTCTCCGCCCTGGTGAATACCTAAGTCTCTGCCACTTACTACGTAACAGGCACACTGAGACAAAAAAAAATGTGACCCAAATGAAAGAACAGATCAAAGCTCCAAAAATAGAACTAAGCAATGAAAAGATAGCCAACCTATCAGGTTCAGAGTTCAAAACACTGGTAAGCAGGATGCTCACAGAAATGGTTGAGTATGGTTGCAAAACAGAAGAAAAAGTAAAGTCTATGAAAAGTGAAATAAATAAAAATATACAGGGAACCAACAGTGAAGGGAAGGAAACTGGGACTCAAATCAATGATTTGAATCAAAAGGAAGAAGTAAACATTCAGCCGGAACAGAATGAAGAAATAAGAATTCAAAAACATGAGAAGAGGCTTAGGAAGATCTGGGCAACTTTAAACATTTCAACATCTGAATCATAGGGATGCCAAAAAGGGAAGAGGAAGAGCAAGAAATTGAAAACTGATTTGAAGACATAATGAAGGAGAAATTTCCTGATTTGGTAAAGGAAATGGACTTCCAGGAAGTCTAGGAAGCTCAGAGAGTCCCAAAGAAATGGGGCACAAGGAAGCACACACCAAGGCACATCATAATTACATTACCCAATGTTAAAGATAAGGAGAGAATTTTTAAAAGCAGCAAGAAAAAAGGAGAGAGTTACCTACAAGGGAATTCCCATAGGACTGTCTGCTGATTTCTCCAAAGAAACCTTACAGGCAAGAAGGGGCTGGAATGAAGTATTCAAAGTCATGAGAGGCAAGGACCTACACCCAAGATTACTCTATCCAGCAAAGCTATCATTTAGAATTGAAAGGCAGATAAAATTCTTCCCAGATAAGGTAAAGTTAAAGGAGTTCATAATCTCCAAGCCCTTATTATATGAAATGCTAAAGAGACTTATCTAAGAAAAAGATCAACTATGAACAGTAAAATGACAACAAACTCACAACTATCAACAACTGAACAAAAATCAGCTAAGCAAACAACTACAACAGGAACAGAATCACAGAAATCACAGAAATAGAGACCACATGGAGGGTTTGGAAGATTATCAGTAGGGAGGGGAAGTGGGGACAATGGGAGAAAAAGTACAGGGAATAAGAAGCATAAATGGCAGGTACAAAATAGACAGGGGGAGGTTAAGAATAATATAGGAAATGGAGAAGCCAAAAAACTTATATGTACAACCCATGGATATAAACTAAGGGAGGGGGGATGCTGCTGGGAGGGGGGTGCAGGGCAGAGGGGAATAAAGGGGAGAAAAAATGGGACAACTGTAATCACATAATCAATAAAATGTATTAAAAATAAACTTACCAAATAGTTGCTTGACAAAAAAGATAATATAGTACATTTTAAAAAATAAATAAAAACAAAACAAACCCTCACCAAGTCAATGGTTTTTCCAGAAGATGTTTTCCAGTGGGTTGTATTATATATACATTTTTTCTTTTCTCGGCTTTAAGACTTTTTTTCTAATATCATGTATACTTCTATACAGATTGTAAAATTCTAAACACCCATATCATTTGTGACCAAGTTCCTCTGTGTAAGGAACATGTCTCATCAGGCTGAATACTAAAATGAATACATATTCTGTTATGTTTTATCTCTACTGATGGAGAGGAGCCAAGGGGCCCATGGGGGCATTTTGGCAACACTGTTACTTACGGTTGAGAGGCAGGCTCGCATTGGTTGTGCCTAACTTGTTGGCAGCCACGCAGGTATAGTTGCCGAAGTGCTCCTGTGTCACATTGGTAACCGTGAGAATGGATCTTGTGCTAAAATTTTGAATAATAATTCCTTGTTGGCCATTGAAGAGCCTAGAACATAAAATAAATTCTAGGTAAATATGCATTATAAATATGATTTCCATTTTTATCTTAGATGGGATTGTAATGGCAACTTATAGACAGCTTTGACCACTGGTGTTAATATATAAGTATGATAATGTTGCAATTATATTTTGCTTTCATTAGTAGATATAGGCAGGAGAGCATATATGACAGCTGTAGACTGTTTTTGTGGGATTACTTGCACTATTTAAGAAACTGAGCTTATATATACTTGCCCTATTTATACATTGTTTTGCATACTAGAAAATTAAACACATCACAACAATGGCATCTCATCTGTCAGAGTCAAAAAAGAGGAAAATACATTAAGTATAAAGAGCCCATTAAAAGCATGGACTGATGGTTTCTAGATAAACTGCCTCGGATATGTCTAGGCCATTGCAGATGATATTATTGAGTAACTCCCATTAAAGTTACCCCTACAACTGAGATAAGGTGGTTCTGAGTTCAGGGTCAACACCACTCTACTGCTGCCCTGTATAATCCAGCCAGCATACGGTATTGAGGATAGTATTTGAAGTTGAGTCTTAGCTCTGCTATATTTTAGGCATGTGCCTGGGGAAGTCTTTTAACTTTTCTGGGCCTTAATATAGGGTTGAGTTTTGCCAGATTCCACCCAGACTACCCAATAATTTCCCTCCAGCCCTCCAGCAGAGGCCCTCACTCTCAGGTCAGCTGGTAGTGCTTTGCTGTGGCCAGGGTTCACCACATCCACACCTGCTTCACTCTTCTCCTGAATCAACACTCAGTTGTCATCATCTGCTTTTATTTCTGTCACCCAGGGCCTTTCCTCCTCATGTAAGTCTTACCCAGTCCACCTCTCTCTCTGATGCTCCTACATGACTCTCTTTCTCTCTGCATGTTTCTTTCCAAATTGTTGTGGGATTATAAAGCCAAAAAACATTATTGAATGGTTCTCTCTAGCAGTTTCGATGCACACAAGTCTCTTCAATCCAAATAAATTCAATTGCCTTAAATTCCTCAAAAAGTACAGCTATATAGACATACTTTATTTTATATTTGAATCCTACATTGCACTTCATAGTGGTATCTTAAGTAAATAAATAGATCACAGGTCAATGGATCTGTGGTCCTCAATGATTGGGACCACAGAAGGGTTAGTAAACTCCTTTGAGTGGCCCCTCCAAGAAAATTTCTCTGTCATTATGAATTCTGCTATAATGAGGATATCAACCAGGTAATAACTTCTCCTTAAATAACCCCTATGTTTATTGTAGAAAAGATGTGCTGATCTCACTTTCAACATGCCAAAAGGCATGTTAGTTTTACCTCTTTAATGTGTTCAAGTTGTCATACTATATATTTCTTTAATTTCAAAGATGCCGATAAATGGCTTTGCCCCGAGAGTTTAGACTGAAACCCTTTGCATTATGTTATGCGTCTTGCATCTGAATTTAGGTAAGATGTACTGCAGTTAAATGCAGACTAAAAAAAGGAGCCACGCTTGATTACTCTGGGAATAACTTATATTTCATGTACTAGCTGGATTTGGCTTATCAAACTTTAATCAGATTAATAAAACTTTGGGTTGAAAAAGTGTTGAAAAACTTAAATGTGCGCAATAAACCTAATGATCTCGAACTGTTTCACAGAAATTAGGGCATAAAATATTAGGACTATGGCCGCTTCTACTCATCTATCTCAAATTGCAAATCTATCAAAATTTATGGTGAATTCCCACAGTGATTATTGCATATTTTTGTGTATTATATTAATAACTTGATTTAAAACCAATTAGTTTGTTATATATTTTAAAATCACAGTTTTAGTGTCCTGACAGCATAAGCATTATGGCTCAAATCACTGTGTTCACATACATGCTCTGCACACATGCTTCAGAGGACTCAGCAACTGTCCAGACTACTGCGTCCCTGTTGTGCCTCGTCTTCCACACCAAGACTCCTTTTGTTGCTAGAGACTTGAGAAAGAAGTCAACGTCTTTCATTTGGCTAGACTCTGGGGACAAATTCTCAAGGGAGGGTATTCAGTTACTTCATGGCACTGTGTGCTTATGTTCCTTATGGCTGTCTTTCTAAGCTGGCTTCCAATTCTCTACCCTTTAGTGTATCTGATGTCTAAACCACAGATGTTGCTAAATCATGCATTGTATTCATGTTCTGCATGTCTAGGCCCGTTTTTGGCTTCTGGCCAGCAGAACACATTAGTGCTCTAACCCCTGCTGCTCTGATCAGCCTAGCAAGTGATTATGGCCAACAAAAAAGAAAAGTATCTTCCCCAGGGTTATTTTCTTCCCTCTAGGGAAAGCTAGCTCTCTGTGATTACTGGAGAAACCAAAGCTTCCATTTGGACATCATTGAGAGTTTCAGAAATGTTGACTCCTCAGACACCACTTCAGAACTTATCTTTGCCTGGTAGATGGCTGTGACAGCCTTTGCAAAGCTGACCTTGAGGGAGAGTGACTTCTGAGGTGGAATACATCTCTTAAGAGTGTATTTCTGTGATTTTCCTACAGGTATTCTGGGAGAATAAAGGACTTTCTCAGCTATATCAATTCTGAAAATAGTAATTTAAATTGCTACAAAGATGAGTTCTTTGCTATGTGATTAGGGTCTAAGCTGAGCAATGCATGAGCTTTGAAGACTTTTGAAGGCCCTTGAGAAGGTCAAAGCTGAAGATAAGAATCAGATGTACAAACACGTGCTTAAAACAAAGGGTATTTTAGTTACAATGGAGACCCTGTTAAGATGAACATGTCTACATTTTGTTACTTGATACAGAAATTTGAGCCACACCAAGAAGTCCTATTAGTATGGCCCTAATGTAATTTTACTCCTTGACTAAAAACAAATAATAAAAGAGCTCTTTAATTGATGGCATGTTATTCCTTAGGAAACTGATTTATTCCAATATGGTTGAATATAATTATATTTTCTATAAATGTAATCATCCTTTGTATTAATAAAAATATATAGTTGGCAAATTGAATTGTTATTCTGAGTTAGAGAAAATTTTTGATCAGTTCTAAGCTTTCACACACAAGCCGGTTCACAGATGATCCTAGCCCCACAGATTTTCATCTCCATTTCAGACCTGTTTGAAACCAGGCTTCCTTGCATCAGTGATGTGACATCTAAAGTGACAACTCAAGCAATAGTTTCTAATGTACCTTTCAATAAAGGCAGAGAACTAAGTTCAGAATATTGCCTTTTTTGGACTTCTGTACCTTTATTTCCTAAACACTTAATTCTTTTGAGTTCTAAAGGAGTCATTCTTGTATTGACTTAGATTATAAAATGAGAGATTTTATTTTGCTTATATCCTTCTTATCCCACAAAAGAGAGAGAAACTAATTTTGTTGAGCTAGGAGTTAAATATGGCATTTGGTTCCTCTGTAATAGATCAGCAGCCTATGAAACTTGCTAAGAAATGTGTGGCCATTTTTATTTTTTCACTGGTTTAGCATTCAGTGAACCTCATGGCTATAAGATTCTCCTATGACTCTGCCACCAATAGGAGTTTGTTCTATGTCTGTATAATATGAATGTTTGTGTCCTCCAAAAATCATATGTCAAAATCCTAACCCCCAGAGATGACAGTGTTAGACGGTGGGGTCTTTGAGAGGTGTTTAAAAGTGAGGAAGGTGGAGCCCTCATGAATGGGATTAATGCCTTATAAAGGAGGCTCCAGAGAGATCTCTAGACGTTTTTGCTCTGTAAGGATGAAGCCAGAAGTTTGTGACCCAGAAGAAGACCCTCACCAGGTATGCTGACACCTCGATCTCAGACTTCCAGTCTCTGAAACCATGAAATATTTTTCTGCTGTTTCTAAGCTGCCCAGTCTGTGGTACTGTGTTATAGTAGCCCAAATGGACTAAGACACATACTGAAGACCATTGCCCTTGATCTTCTTCCTCTGCCTTTTGTTAATGCCTCAACAGACCATTTGTTTTGCTAGCTCATAAGTGACACAGCCTGACCAACTCATTAGTTCTGAATTAGAGTAGCTGCTTAGGTTTTCAAGTGTCATGGAAAGTATGCGAATAACTAGTAATATATTTCTGACCGATGCAATGTTTTCTAACTTTACAATCATAACCTCTCTCAGTCAGTAGCTGTCGAGGATGGCCAGGAGAGCACACAGCAACATCACAACAGCAAAATCAACCACACAGCCATTGGCGCTGATTGCTAAGACTGTGGAAATAAATGGAACAGCTACACCAGATCTCATCCTTTTTATTTCTATAAATTTA
The DNA here is from genome assembly GCA_004024845.1 of Tonatia bakeri. NCBI lineage: Eukaryota > Metazoa > Chordata > Mammalia > Chiroptera > Phyllostomidae > Tonatia > Tonatia bakeri. The sequence goes on along the minus strand of PVIA01003490.1, from coordinate 13,650 downwards.
GCCTCCCTGTGCATTTTGGGACTTTTATTTATTACTTGCTTTTCCATGTCAGCAGTAATAATTTCTAGAGAACAAAATTTCAAGTGTAAATCACTACAGAAAAACTTCATTGTTAATATAGGAAACATATATGAGAATATTAGACAACATTCATGATATTAAAATAACTTGGAATAGGAGTGGTAGAAGTGTTCTTAAAAATAGACCTTTCATAAGCCTAGAATTGCAAGGGAATATGATAATAATATATCACGTTATGTAACTGGATACAATTAATATGGTCTTATTAATTAATCTTTGGGTGTTAACATAGCATAGAAGAAAGACAGTACAAGAAGGAAGGTAGTTCTTGAATCACATGAGTCATTTTTCACAGAAAGGAATGTACTTCCAGCAATGGGGTGTAGGTCTGTGGAGTTCTAAGAGGTGGTATGAGCTAAAGATATAACCAAAAAAGGTTTAGAAAAAATCATGGGTGATGGTGAGGCAGGTTAGTAAAAAAGTAGGAAAATTTCCTAGAAAGTACAGTGAGGAAACAGATAAATTGCTGGATAAATGGCTGGAACAGCTAAGCAATTAATAGCCACCTGATAAATCACAAGACTCTATCCTCCCTAACCAAAGATACCTAAGAACAGGTGGTATAAATCGCTTTATACAGGGAGATAGACAACAACAACAAGAAAAAATTATAGCCAGACTAATCCAAGAAAGAGGTGAAACTAACCAGAGATTGACTCTAAACTCCATTATACTTTCATTTTAATACATCAGCATACTAAATGACACACCAAGAAATCTAGTGAATGTTCTGGTGAGATCCTCCCTGGGACCTCACCTGAGATTCCCACCTACAGAAAACGGACAAAACCCTCAAGACAAGGGATGCCAGTGCACACTCTTCTTTGAACATGCCCTTGCTCCTTCAGGCCTGTACTTTGCTTCTTCTATCCCAAGCTCTAAGAATCTCGATGAGACCTGTGTCTGGGGGAGCAATGGGCAGTGGTAGTTGGTCCTGGACTTACCCCTGATCCTGTCTCCAGGGGCCCTTCCTCTGCCTCACTGTCCCAAGCTTTAATAAACTCACTCTTACTTTCACCTGGGCTTGTGTCTTGAAATTTTCCTGCATGATTCAAGAACCTGGAGGTCGCCTGGCATGGGGAAGGGTCAGACTATGCAGGAGCAGGAATAGCCTGCAGTGCCGAAGCAGTCTAGTAACAATGGTAGAACTCTGACAAGGTCTTAATGGAAATGAAGTTCAATTTGGTCATCAAATGATGACTAATTGCCTTCTATGCTTGAGACACTGATTCAGAAACCAGAGGAGGAAAAGACACATGACAGATTAACTATCTAAATGACCTTAGCTCCATCAGTAGATCTGAAGATGAGATTGAGACGGCATATAGGTCTTTGCATAACACATCTCATAATGCCTCTTTCAGTGACAGTTTTCACTTACATATATTTTAGTTCTAGATCATGGTTGCACTTTCAGTCTTTTCATTATGAGTATGATTGCTTTTTGAGTGTGGAAAACATTAGCTACTCTTAACACACTTATGATTAAAGTAATCTAACATAAAAATCTTAACATCATACAAAACAAGTTAATGTTAGGAGTATACGATGCTGAAATTCAGAAAACATTTCAGCATTTTCAAATGTGTATCAACTACTCTTCGTAACAAGCCTATTGGTAAGCATTTTTAGACCATTTTAGAGATGAGAGAAAAGAGGTTTTAAAAGATTAAGTTAATTCATCTTGAACCATATGATAAGTAGCATAGCCAAAATTCAAATCTACATCTTCTTACTATTAGTATTCTCCCAAAATACCTACTGGTATTCAAATTACTAAGCACAAAAGAAAATATTGTATTTGCCTTTGGAGAGACAAGTCAGAAATCATCTTCGTTCAAGGAAATCAAGGAAAACCAGTGAAAAATACAAATAGAGCTAAATAGTGTTATGTGGCATCCATTTCAGGAAAAGCCAAGTTCAATCAATGAGGTGAATCTAATGGGGTAGAAAGTCAAAGAAAAATGTAAGGTTCAGTTCAGGGAGCTATCTGGAGATTCCCCTGAACTCTTAACTATCTGTCTGGGACTCGTTATGCCCGTCAGTGTAGCTTCTTACAGAAGCTGTCTTCAGCCTCCCGTGTAGTCAACTGTTCAGGCTCCTCGCAGTCAGTCCCCAAACGAGAAGCAAGAAATGAGTTGTCACCTTCCTCCCTCCCCATACTACCTCCTCCAACACACAATACTTTAGCAGCAATTACTGTGTGCTTCCTTCCCCTGGGTTCACTAAATATTTGGGTGGTAATAAATCTCTCCCTATAATATACATACAATATGTAACAAGAATGACAGAAAATTATAACCTAGACAAGTGGCAAGAATGCAATATTTTTAGGTAACTCCAAAAGTATTTGTAAAGTTCAAGTGCTAATCATGCTATAGAATTATTGTGGTCTCAACAATTTGGCCAAATCATCATCCTAATATAAAATGCTTCCCTCAGTGACAGCACTTCATTTGTTAGTTTTCATATTGATTGCTGTCCATATTCCCCATGGGAATGCAACCCTACTAAGGTAAGGTTTCTGGTTGGTATTGTCATTCATTGTATTCCAAGCATGTAGTTAGTGCTGGGTACTTAGTAGGTGCACAGTAAGTAATTGTTATACGCTTGACTGAATAAATTATGTGTTTACATATTAATAATTTTTAGTTATTTCATCTGGGAAGTGGGAAAAATAAAGCTAGTCTCAAAGTATTGATGTAATAATGTTTTAAAATATATAAAATGTAATATCTATGCACATATATATCAAATGAAGTAGGCACTAGATATATGATAGGTGTTATTATTGTTTAATGATAGAGTCTGTTTCTTAGACAGAACAGATACATTTTCTCTCAGATGGCAGCAAAGTATTAAATATTGAGCACACAGGAAATTATTTTTAAAGAGAAGATGTAGGAGAGTGACTGAAAAGATCACGGCATCATGATTTTAAGATGTGCCAAACTCAGTATCAATTACTTGTGCATTATCAGCCTCATCTAGGCTTTTCACAGATGTGCAGAGAAGATAAAAAAAAAGTTAAAAGGAAGAGTAAGAAACTACAGAGAAATGAAAATTTATGTGAACATGCTGCTATAGCAACCTATTGGTTTTTCGTGTTGCTTGGTACTCGAAGGCTCAAAAACAATATATCAGTTATTGCTAAGCACAGACTGAAGGAGATCATGCATCACTGTCTTAGCCCCAAGGGGTATCTATCTTTAGTTGCACATTTGAATAAATTAATGTTATTACAATATATTAGGGCACTTTAATGATTTAGATTTTATGAGGCTATTTAAAATGCATGTGTTATTTACTTTATCAATTCTAATGAAATCAATAATTTTAGATTAGAGACCTTTGGGCTGCATTTTCTGTGACGGTTTGAATCAGTGTAGGAAAGATACTGCCTTTTAACCCTACATCAAATACACAAAGTCTACAGTGCAGGTGTCAGTCCTCTCCTGCCTGCAGTGAATCTTGTATCCCTGACAACCTGGCCTCTGACAGGATTTCTCCCCTCTGCTTGAACTGATTTTCTAACATCAAGTTGTCCGTGATTTTAATGTCAGATTTCACCCTGAAATATACTAACACAGCCATTTCACAGAGACCACATTCACAAAAAAAGAAATCCTGGGAGTCCAACTTGAGCCATAGGAACCAGCTTCCAACATCTCTCAACTTAGGGTAGCAGGTTGCATTTGTGCTAATATCCTCTAATGGATTTGAAAGTGTACTAAAATAAGAATGGCTCTACTTTATTATTACTACAAGGCTACACAATGCCTTTTTCCAACACAATGCATTCACACAATGGTGAACAGGGCAGAATCCTCATTCTCAGGTAGATTCTAGTTTACAAGGAGTGATGGAAAGGTAAAAAAGGTGAGTATGGTTTAATAAGTGCTTTGATAGAGTTAAGTTCATAGGGGTATTTTTGGAGAACTTCCTCCAATAGCAAAAAAAAACCAAACAAACAAAACAGTTTTCCTGCAGAAGGTGACATCTCAGTTGAGACTTAGGACTAGTGGACTAAAGCCAGCCAAAGGCAACCAGGTATGAGTGTGTGTGTGGAAGGGGCTTATTAGAAAGTGGATCAACATATGAAAAGGACTGAAAGACAAAGATCATGTCACAATTTTGGAATTAAAATACTTTAGGTGTCTATTGTCCCTCTTGGGAGAGGGTAGAACGTCAAGATTCAGAGCCAGAGAGGTAAACAGGGGCCAGAACATGAAGGCAGGCCTACCATGCCATAATGTGGTGTTAGGGACTTTATTTAGGGACAGTGAAGAAACACCAAAGGGATTCAAGAATAGAGTGATAAGATCAGATATTTATTTAAAACTGTATCCATTTAAGGACACAACCATATTCCATCTGTGCCAGTGGGGCTGTGTATGCAGTATTGTACAGAGCAGCAAGAGCAGAGTGGGCATTTTGGATGCCATTGACAATCCAATTTGGAGCCACTGTCAGCCATAACAGTTATGTCAGGACTGAGCTTAATGGGGTGTAACAAGAATGCCCTTGGGAAGGTCCTGGAATGTCCCAAACCACAACTTGGGATAAGAACTCCATCTGGACACTGACATGAAGGGGACCTCCACCTCTGGTGGACCATAAGAACTCAGAGCACCGATCACCCAATGCTCAAGCTTGGCTGTACCAAGGGTATCGCTTGGAACCCTGCCAGATTCCACTCCATCACTCATGTGCTGCCTCTGTAGCCACCTAGTTTGAGACTGAGGCCCGCCTCTGCACCTGCACATATGGCCAGTGATGGGGACTTGGCCCTATGCTCACTCTGCTCATTTCTTTCTTTCTTTCTTTTCCCTTATATTTTTAAAAAAGATTTTATTTATTTATTTTAAGACAGATGAAGGAAGGGGGAAAGAGAAGGGAGGAAACATCAATGTGTGGTTGCCTCTCCTGTGCCCCCTACTAAGGACCTGGTCTGCAACCCAGGCATGTACCCTGACTGTGAATTGAACCGATGACCTTTTTTTTTTTTAAATTTTAAGATTTTATTTATTTATTTTTAGAGAGGGAAGGGAGAGGGGGAGAGAGAGAGAGAAACATCAATGTGTGGTTGCTGGGGGACATGGCCTGCAACCTAGGCGTGTGCCCGGACTGGGAATCGAACCTGCGATGCCTGGTTCACAGCCCACGCTCAATCCACTGAGCTACGCCAGCCAGGGCTCTCTCTGCTCATTTCTACTTTGTAAGCTCTCCCTCCCTGTGTGTAACTTATGTGTAACACTATTGGGTTATTGGGAAGTCTCACCTAATAAACCTGCTACTGTGGAAAGACACAAATGTATGTTCATATGACTCCTTTTGAGGATGCTCCCTTGCTCACAATAAGTGTTAACATCTCTGCTTCATTGTGTCACACAACAAACTCAGTCTGATCCCTCCCAAATTTCTTTTTCTGTGTTCCCAGCCTCAGTTAATGGCTTAGCCATTTACCTTGTTATTGAGATAGAAAACTTGGAATCACCTTCAAATTGTCATTTTTTTGTATCACTGAAATATACAAATACCACCTTTTCTCTCTTGCTGTTTATTTTCCTCTTAAACTGTATGACCAATACCCTAGTTTCAGCCAATTACATATCTTTCCCTTCTATTTTTCCCAACTGCTCCAAGAAACATTTTGTAAGACGGGGGCGGGGGGATCATTTTATTACTTGTGAAAAGGTCTTCAATGCCTTCCCAATGCCTGTGGAATCAAGTCCAAATGTCTTACCATGACATTTAAGACCTTCCAATTCTTGCCCTAAGTGCCTTTCTAACCTTACCTCTTTTCATATCCTGTACCACGAGGCATTAAAAACACTCCAAATAATGCTTACATGACATTGCCCACATTCTTCCCTTGCCTGTGATTATTTCTGACCCCTCACAATGTTTGGAAGGCTGTTCACCATTTGGTGTCTGACACAAAAGCTCCCTTTCCCTGAAGCATTTGTTAGTGCTCTGATCTGAGTGGAACAGACCATTGCTGCACACTTTTACCAGACTCGATTTAGAGTTCTCTTAGGATTTTCTGACTTAGTACTTAGTTTGCTGTGGTGATTTTTATGAAAAATCATAAACTCTAGGTCAGGGATGCAAACTGGAGATGGCCCACTTTCAGCATTGTCTGACTAGCCCCAAGTTTTAAATATAACAGCACAAAATTGTGTTACAGAGACAAGTGCTGTCTCGTTCTCAGTAGTCGAAATGCTCCCACTTGTTTCACATATTTCCCTTTACTTTCCTGACCTCAGAGGATAAAGTCATCACAGGGGTGATGGAATTATACTGATAAGACTCTGGTTACTTTTAAAAATCCTTTATTATTATTGATACGATTACAGATGCCCCATTAAAGAAGTAAAATATCAACAGAAAGGAATTAATAAAATAAAAATAAATAAACAATAAATAATAATGAGATAACATTAGAAATTCAAATTTCATCAATAGAGGAATTTACTGCCTTTCAAAATTTTAAAATTATTTCATGTACGGTGCCCAAAGTATATTGTTGAATGAAGAATAAACTCTGAGCTCAGCAAGGAAAACCATCTTTAACATGGGGTGGTAATAAGTTATTTCTAGTTCTATTCTTTATAAAAACATGTATCTGCTCACCCTTGTAAGAATGGCTTTGCAAATGAGAGTATGAGAGAGAGAGAGAAGAGAGGAGATTTATTTCTAGTCTTTTCTGCTCTACTGAGTAATCAACATTGTGGTGTAAAATCTAGATGAGGGAGATTCTGATATGAGTCAGAAAATTAAGAATTTTTCTTGTTTCTTATTGTTTTAAAAAGAATTGCTTTATTGAGGTATGACTGGCATATGCAAAGCTGTATGTGTTTATGCAGGGTTTGGCAAATGTAGGTTTATAGTTGTTTGTATGGAAAATAATACAATATTTAGTAAATAATAATATGAGAATGAACTCTGTTTCATGTACTCACAACTGTAAACATACTGTTGCCCAAACCTGTATTGTACATATGATATATACAAAGCTATATATGTGTGTGTTTGTGTGTATATATATACACAAACATACATATATATGGCATAAGCATACATCTGTGAAACCATCACCACCGAGGCCAGAAACATAATCATCACCTCCCAAGGTTTCCTAGAAATTATATTTTACTCCTCATCATGTACTTTCCTTCAACAAGTTGTTTAACCTTTATGAGATACAGGTTTTTTTCTCCCTCGGGTGTAATCCAGTTGAAGTGATGCAAGGAATAGGTATGATTGCACAGAGTTATGCAACATGTGAAGTAAGATTGCCAAGTCAGCATACAGGGTAAAAGTGGCATGTTGCATGTCATGAAGATTGGCCCTGAAAATTCCTTAGACTTCCTTGCTTTAAACTGCCATACCTTACAAGAGTCTCCCAATGGAAGGCAAATATCTCAAGGCAGGTAAAAAATAACCTGCTGGAGTGTGGGGAGAAAATGACAGGAAGTTCCTCTAATAATGTCCATTTATGTCCATTAGCATTTCATCTTTTAAATGCTATCTGTTGTACCTCATTTATTGTATACAATACACAGTTCAGATATTAATTTATACAATTTGTAAATAAGTATGCATATATCGGTAGTTTTTGCTAAGGCTTAAATTTTACTCACAGGGATATATGTTCCAGAAGTGTGTAGACTGTTGTTTTTATATCACTACCCATGGCTGAGCACCACATAGAGCAGTAGTTTTAGAACCATATTATGTTAAATACTCATCTTTAACATGAGACTATCACTTAGAATGGAGAGATGCACTGTCGGAGGTATATGGGAATGAAAACCAATGGAAAGAACAACAAAGTATACCATGTTATGTCTTTCTGAAACTTGTAGGTTGAGTAATATGCAAATCTACACCATTTGAATCATTATTATAATATGTTTATATCTTTCTTTTTTCTATCTCTCTCATGTATCACTCCAAATTTGAAGAGTTGACTGTGAAATGTAAAAATGTGCAAATTTTGTAAAACTCCCATATATGAAAATGCTTTGAATATCATAATGTGTTATACAAATGTAATGTATGCCTACCTTTGACATAAATAAATTACATAAAATACAGTAAGGAAAGAGGAACACTGTAGATATAGAGAAATGTTTTACCTTATCTTCTGGTTTCCTTGAAAATAAAAGAAAGGAAAAAGCTCTCTCTCTCATATTCCTTTATTACAGTGAATACTCAGATGAAATTCATGGCCTGTCTAGGTGCTGGAGTACTATATATTTAGAATAAGAAAAAGGAGAGGAAAGGTCACTTTGCTTCATTATGATTTCTCAAGTTCATCTCACTTCTGCAAAACCAAGAATGAAAAATCATCATTCTCAGAAGTGCAAACCTAACCTGACTGAGAAACGTCATCCTACCTCCACATACTCTGCAATCCACATGGTCGATTTTGACATTTTCTTATCCATTCAATGGTACCTCAATACATTTTGTAAATATCTGGGCATGCATGTTTTAGGCACACAGATAACTAATCCAAAGCAAAATGGTAATGCTTATCACATTTCCTCCAAAGTCATGGCATAAGCTAAACCATTAACAGGATTCTAAAAGGAGAGATATACTGACATGATATTGTTTGTAAAGATGACTTAAAAATGCATAGATTTAATTTAAAATTTATTGCTTAAAATGTCAAAATATTGTAGGTACCCATCATCAAATACAAAATATTCAATCTCTTAGGTACACCAAAAAAAACCATGCATCTGGTCATGTTTTTAATTGATATGTTGATAATTTTTCATGTTTTACTATATACTACTTGCTTTTCATTCATGGAGGTAATTTGTATTTACCTCATTTGTAACTTTTGTATCCCTATCTTAAATTATGATGGAAGGTTACGAAAGAAATATCATTGTTATTAAAGAATTCAGAAAAGAATTGTTACTATTGGTCATTTGCCTAAAAATAAGCAAAACAAATAAAATACTATTTAAAAAGCCTGGGACAGTCAAATGTCATTAGAAATCAGTAGGCATGTCTTTCCAGGCCTCAGGCTGGGATTGAAGATATTTTTAAAAGAAGAAGGGAATTCAAACAAGGAAGCAAATTGCAAAATTCTGATCTAAGATAGAGGATAATGACATTTTCACAGAGTGATACAGATCCCATGTTTTTGCATTACCTATTTAAACATTAGTCCATTAAAATTTAATTTATGTTTATAGTCTTAATCATAAGTGAATGTACAGTTCTTAAACCAGGGATTAACTTAATTTCATGTCATCAAAAATATGTTTTGCTTAATAGTACTTTGCCTGTTCCAAAAGTGTCTTTTCACAGCAGGAATGCATATTTTTCTCTTATCAGTCTCTATTTTAGGTAAAAAAAATAAACTGGTGCTTCTCTCTTTATAGTTGAACATACAACTTTAATTTCCCCAATACTTACATGTATATGAAGTGAAATTAAGTCTAATCAAACTGTCCCTGCCAGGTATGCTGAAAGAGAACATCGTGCTAAAAAAAATGACCATTTTATAGCAGTGATAATACTCTGAGTATTAAAATAAGTCATTCTCATGATGCTTATCTAAACAATGCAATAAATTAAGGTCAAGTGGTTAATATTTCTAATGAAAATAATTATACATGAGGGAGCCTGGGGGAGTCGTCTTTGAAGATGGCATCTGATGATTCTAACCTCCTGAAACTCATGCCCCTGTGTTGCTCCTCCACACACACACACTGATTAGGATCACCCTGTGTCATCAATCAAGTATTGCAGGAATGACAGACAGAGCATGACATCTGAGACTTGATCATAAAAGTTATGGCAGCTTCCAACTTGCGTTCTCTTGGATAACTAGTTCTGGCGTAAGTCAACTGCCACGCCACATTGACAGTCAATCGGTCGTGTGATCACTGTGGAAGAAGTCCGCACAGTGGTTAACTGAGCCTTGGGTCCATAACTAGCACTGACATGCCGGCATGTGAGTGAGCTATCATGGAAGCAGATCCTCCAGCTCTCCTCGAGCCTTCAGAAGACCAGGCCTGGGAGACATCTTGACTGCAACCCGCTGAGAGATCTTGCGCCACAAACATATAGCTAAGCTGCCTCTGATTCCCTGACCCAAGAAACTGTTTCAGATAAGGAATGCTTACTATTTCAAGTTGCTAAATTTTGGGTTAACTTGTTACGTGGACTCTGCTTGAAGATTTTCAAGACTTCTTGGGTTCAAATCCCAGCTCTGTCACTAACTGTATCAACTTGTGAAAATGATTTAAAAATACTATTTTTGTTTTTACCAAGCAAGATGAAGAAAATAATAGCATCTCTCTTAACAGTTCATTATAAAAATAAACTGGTTAATATTTATTAACAATTTAGAACACTGCTTGTCACACAGTAGGTGCTTGTTAGTTTTTCATTTCGATGAGGTAAATAGTTGGAAGGCCTGGGCTTTGCAACCAGCATTGGTAGACCCACTTAGTGAGTCTACCAACAACTACTCAGCGACGAATCCTTCTTTGTACTAATTCCTACAAATACTCAAATATGCTTTACTATAATATTGAGGAGAATTTATGCATTCTAGTGGTGCTTGAGAATTTTAAGATATACTCAGCTATAACCCTAACAAACTATAAATGTGTACTTTTCTCTGAAATGAAAATATATTTGCCTTTTACAAGTGCATTTGATTTTCACAGCTCCTAGATTCTCTCTAGGTGTGTAAGTGCATTGCCGAGAGACATTGGGGAAAATCAATCTACCTTTTATAGGAGTGATTTTGAACTTCTTTGAAAATCTAATAAAAACTATAGTCCATCTCAGTAGGAAGAAAATCACTGAAGTTATGACTTGAGCATCAATTGGCATTTTGCTATATTTTCTGTGGGCCAAAAAGTGAAGTAAGGATTGTTGTAGACTTATTTTTTTTTTAATGACTGCTGTATTTAGGAAAGGAAGAACAAGAGAGAGAGAGCATGTGCACAAAGAAGAAAACCCCCAAAAAACAACCAAACAAAAAAAAAATTCAGGACATTACCTCATAAAATTTTGGAAGCAAAATGGACTGTAACAAATGAGCTCTCACTTGCATGACTGGGAATAACTGTTTGTTAGCTTTTAAGAAAGGAATGATACAGACTTAAAAGTTACTTGGAAAGATCAAGTGGAGAACCAGGGATGGTCAAGGAGGGGGTGTGGAGCTGCAAGGATGTCCGATAGAAGAGAGACTTCTAAACAGGCAGAACTGAGGTTCCAGCCACCCACCCTATATCCACCGTGACATTTTCACTACTGAAAGTGATCGGTACTGAAAGTAACACTATGAAAGTATTATTTGCATAGATATTACTTTTGAGGCCTCCATGTAACATTGCATTTGAAGAAAGGATTTTGTAACTTTCAAAGGATTGCAAACCACTTTTCTAGATGTTGTCCATAAAGATAATCACAAACTGAAAATATCTCAGTCTGGATAAGCAGAATTTGAGAAAGGTTGTATTAGCAAATATATAATCTTCTATGGTGTGATAAGGTGATCCCAGAGAGTTGTACCATTTATCTTATTCTAAATACATAAAAATATGGGGGCTTCCATGAAGCCACAAATAGTTAGATTTAGAATTAGTAACAGCGTTAATCAATTAATAAAAAGAATGAAAAATCTGCATATCCCAAATTGTAGAGGAGGTTTCATACAAAATAGCTGCAAAAAAATTAAGGTAAAACCACAGTTATGGTTCAACCTAACATTTTCTTGAATACATCCCTCCCTAGTTTTAAAGAAAATATATCTAGCATAGATAATACCTTTCTGCATTCTGTCTTCCAGTTGTCCACAGGGATATCTTACTTGATGGCTGATAAGACCAGCGAAAGAAGTTTGAATGAGCTTACTGGTTGAAAATAAAGGGAAAGTAGTCGAGTCATGACTTCTCTTGTTCAACAGCCCTTGCCAAGGCGTTCTGAGGCTTCTCAAGGGGGCAATCACAGAGAGCCGAAGTTAGAGTAGCCTTAAAATTATGGTGGATAGTCCTTTAACCATGTATTTTATTTCCTCTACAGCCCCTTTAGTGACAAAATATCTAAAACACAGTGAGCTATAAAACAACATGTTAGAAAGTCTTGAGGGAGAGTGAGGCAGGTAAAAGGGCTAAGGCTTATCGAGGAAGCCAGGCAGAGACAGCAGCTCCAATTGCTTTTGGAGTGCTCTCATGGAATCTGTGCCCAAGTCCTTCAAGAGCTGGTTTACTTCCCAATTAACCACGGTTGCCAGCAAGAGCAATGGTGTGCTGGTTCAGAAGGGAGGAGAAGAAATAAAACAATGAGTGATGAGGGATTTGCAGGCATTTCTGAGATCATATAAACCAAAGTGGACATTTCTTCTGGATGCTATTAGAAACTCTTACTTCCCACGTGGGCCCCTTCAGCTTGCTTGCCCGCGAGGAGGCTGTTGAGAATCATTCAAGCCAGTTAAAGAAATTGCTTAAAGTAAGTATCTGAAACACAAACACTAGCTCCAAGTGCTTGGAACACAATAACCATCACAAAGTCCTTACTTCTTTTCTCCTTTGTACCATTCAAAGGCCGGAGGCGGCACACCTGCACCTTCACATCTTATCAGCCCACTGCGTCCGGTGGTCACGGTGCCGGATTTAATTTCCTGAATCGTAGGAGCAACTGAAAAAGAAAAAAAAAAAAAACAAATAAATTGTGGGTAAATTAAAATAATCTTCAGCAGCAATATAACACATGTATATTTCCATTCCTTTTATATTCAATGTAATCTTATGCCTGGTGGGCCAATGCATCACATTTTCAGTGTTTCATCCTTCTAATAAAAGACTAGTCAGTCACTTTCAGCCTCATTTTTCAAGTTGGACAATAGATGAATGTTCTCAGGAAGTGCAGAGTAAATGCAATACATTTTGGCCTTGCTGCCTATTGGAAAATGGCATTGATGAGAGAAACACTTCATCTGTTCTCTAGTCAAATTACACTCCAATAATAGCTCTCATTTACTGAGTGATCACTGGGAGCCAGTTGCTGGGCTAGGTGATTCTTGTTCATGATTTCCTCACAATAATAGTCTAAGCTAGATGGTGTTATCCCAATTTCACAAATGTTAAAAACTGAAACTCAGAGAGGTTAAGTAATCTCTCTAAGGTCACACAGCTGGTCGGTTGTAGAATTTGGGTTTGAAGTCAGGCAGGTAGACTCAAAGCCTGAGCTCTTTCAATATTTTGTGTTCTTTTTCTGTCTACTCCCTAGGTGTTAGCTCTTTAGAGATTTTTTTAAATGTGGTTTCTTCTACATGGAATATTATTCTTCCTCATTTCCACAGTTCAAGCTCCAACTTAGGTGTCTCCATCTCCAACCTCTTCCCTGTTGCTCTGGCTGGCAATAGCTATCCCTTCTCTGAGTAGTTTTTATAAATCTCTCATGCCAAACTATTTATATCTTGTAATTATTATGAGTAGCTCAGACTTCCTTGTTAACTTCCTGGAGGCAGGCACATCACTGATTCAATTTCTATATTCAGAGATCAGAGCTCAAAGCGTGGCA